>JAQMYI010000036.1:759159-775244 GCA_030014275.1 Clariallabes melas | reverse complement strand
CGACCCATTTTACTCTGATTTTCAGAGAGAAATGCACAGGACAACCTTTTCTGCATTTATCCTTAAATAAGGGGAACAATAATTATAATTAGAATAATTTACCTCTCTAATTGACCTCCACACTGATATTATTTTGAACAGACTAATATTTGTTTTTCTTCACTAACATTAAACTAATAATACATTTAACACATTTTTCTTCATGTTGTGATTCAGAATAGAATGTACAGGGGGTCCAATGCATTTATGTGATTTAAATTAAAGTTATTATATGGATATGGAGCTTTACTCACTTTTTTCAACACATTGCTATTATTTTGAACACAACTGTATGTCCTAATTACTGTCAAGCGTTTATTGCAGCAAAAATTTCAAAGGATTTACTCAAAATTCTCCAAATCCACACAAATGTTCAGAGAAATGAACAACACCAGTGCTAAATCTTTTTTAGAGTTAATTTATTCACATCAAACACTTATCTAAATAAGCAAGACTTCATAAATGTTCAGTAAAAGACTTTTCTGTTAATTTCTGCATTTAAGTGAACCTTAATATGCGAACGGTTTTGACTATAGACACACAATATGTATTAGCATTGCTAAGTCGCTCAGATTTGAGAAATAGGATTCCAAATCACACCGTCTACATGAATAGGAACACACATACACCTGCTTGTTCGTGAGGCGACAGTGCAATCAGATAAGCACTCTTTACCACCGCGCTGAGCAGAAAGGCACCTCAGAACAGGGTGACATCGAGCACACACTACAACAGCTGAAGGACATGGAACGTTGCATCCTGCCGGCCGAGCAGATGAATCCGAGGCTACCAGAGACCAGAGAGCTGAAGATCGCTCAGACGCCAGCGTGTTGGATGACTGGTTAACCAGATAATGGAGCAGAGGTACAGGTGTTCCTATTAAATTGTCACTAAGTGTATCTTCTGATAGAAAGGAATTTATGGGTCTATGGATGAATGAGTAAAAGTTTTAATTGCGCAATTTTACAGCAATTATTATCGTAAAACACAATAGATTTCCTCACACAACCCGAGCAAAGTGCTTCATGTACATTCTCCGTGTTTTACATCATGCTTGAAACACTGCTTAATTAATCATCTGCCCTCGATAAAAAAAAGAAACAAAAATAAGACTGTGTATTGATGTTTAGTTCCTCAGAGAAACTGAATGGAGTTAAATGTGCACCGGTCAACACAGAGGTGTAGTTTAACTCCATAACGCCACCTTCAGTCCCATTACAACCTGGAACTGAAGTAGACTTTACTTTAAAAAGATGAAAAATGCTTCTTTTACAGTTAATAAAACAGGCATCATGAAACAGTAGTGATCTTCTTGCCTTCTCCTGATTCATGTCTCCATGTGACGATTCTTGGTTAAGAAACACTATCTTCTAGCTTTCTTAATACACTTGTTCTCTTAGAAGGTGAAGCTCCGCCTCGTCTGAAGTCATCTGAATGCTTGACATGTTCTCTTCAAGGATCGCCCTGCAATTAACTCCATACATCTTGTCCTCTACCCTGAAGTGTTCATCAGTCCTCGCTGAGAAATAATATCTTTGTGATATGATGCTCCCGCCACCATGCTTCACCTTTATTTTTATGTATATCTGTAAACCTGTGCTCTTAATCCAAGTCTTTTTCAGTTCCAGGTTGTAACCCTCCAAAATGCGGAGAAGTTCAAGTTAATACTGTATTTGCATTGTTATGCCTTAACTATTGTACAGATATCTGGTGAATAAAGGAAGCAAGGAAGGAGTAAATGAGAAGATATGGATTAACCTGGGAAAATTTTATTCCAATTTGTGAATAGAGATTCATAAATTGTCACGCAGATTATATTCCACTCAAAGTACCTTTAACCAAAAAAAAATTTTTAATTTAAAATGAAAGACATAAGGGAAGCAGGCAAGAACATAGTGGTTATGAAATAAAAAAATCAAAAAAGAATGACAGCAACATTCTTTTAACACTCCAAGAACTCTTCAAAGTAATTAAACAATGTGAACATTCATTAATTTGGTTTTTAGTTCCTTCATCCTGGAGTCCTAAACCTAAAGTAAGCAAAAACAAAGACAGGAGTAAAGCGCGTATTATCTCTGCTGATTGAGAGCTTTGAGGACGGATAGAACCAACAAAAGTAGAAGAAGAAAGATGTTGCATGTGTGGTGGCATGAGGCAGAGGACCAAACTACTTCCGGTATTTCAGACGGGAGAGTGGAAGGCGGAGGAAGACATGAATCCATGCAGCCACTCCCACTTCCTGACCCACTTATTTCATCACCTAAGAGAGAGAGAGATGACAGAAAGAAGGAGAGATGGAAATACAGAGAATAAAAGAGAATATTCACTGAAGAATGTGACATGCAGTGTCTTACTGGAGTCGTCGTAATGTGACTGGTAGCCGTTATAAGCACGGTTTAGCGTGTTGATCATCGTCTGGAAGTCTATTAACTCTTCATCAAACACGTCTGTGATGTTCCTGGTTTAAAAAAAAAAAAACACACAAAGCAAAGAAAGTGTATGAAAAGTGTGAGGTGAAAAATGACCTTCACTGCTTTGTAGGTTCACGTTATTAACGCACCAGCTTTGTTTCTCTACGTCCCAACAGTCCGTGTCTTCGACTCGCGCTGCGACATTTTCATCCTGACACACAAACTCGGGCAGCGACGACCAGACCGACCTAAACTGGGACAGCTTCCCCTTAACGTCTGCCACCTGCAGCGAACAACAACCACGAAAGATTTTAAACAGGAGTAAATGCAGTTCGTCTGTCTCGAGTGGTTTTAACATAAAAAGAGACGGAATGAAGAAGTGAGACGAGGCTGATTTCTTCATAGCCCAAGCTGTAAAGCAGATTCACGCAGTGACACGGGTTTAAAGGAAAGAGTTCACCAATCAAATCACATTTAATACAGATCCATCTGAGGATGGAAGCCGGTAGACGTGCACTAGACTCGGGACTGGACCACAGCCACGGAGTTTGGGGTCGGTGATCATTTGCATAACAATAATGTTTCCCTACATGTTTCTTTAAAGGTTAAATATTTTCCTGACCGTTTGGGTTTTTGCGTCATGTGAAATAACTGGTCATGTCCACAAAAGTACGCTTTACACAAAGCAGAAATACAGACGTCGTTGTTTGTGTTGGCGCAGCCCGGCTCGCTAAGAGATAGTTATTGTGGAATTTGCCGAAAACTGTAATTACACAACAGTATGGTTTCGCCCAGAATAAATAAGTAAAAGTACTTAAAAAAAAACAGACTGGGTCACATAGAGAGATGTAAAGGGTCCAGCAATCTGTTTTGTGTGTTTTTTTTGTTTGTTTGAATGAAAATGCAAGAAAGGACAAAGTGTTGCTAAAATAATATTTGTATGTAACATTAAAACATTGTTTCCTTTTCTCCTGACCGGGATTGAAATTAAGAGCTAAATTACTCCAGGCTGTTATGAATCTGTTTATTTTTTTTGTTATTGTTTTTAGATAATCCCAGAGTTAGGATTAAAGTTTAGGACGTAATGTTTTAGCAGTTGAAGATAGTATTCAGTTCAGGGATTATACCGGAATTCAGGTTGAAGATCAGGGCATCAGGATCAGGATTAGGGTTCAGTGTCGGGATTAGGGTTACTACCAGGTTTATGTTCATGGTTTAAAGGATTATGCTTAGAGCCAGGATTATGAGTTAAGGACTTTAACATTTAACACATGATTACAATTACGTTTTTATGGGTCAATTTGAAGTAAGAAAATAGATGCTTGAGAGCTAGCGGCGAGGCGACTAATGAGGTGTGCGCCGTGTCGAGTTCGGTTAAACTCGCGCATAAATCATCCACGGAGTGTTAGAAACACTGAAACATTACACGAGGCTAAATATAAATCCGACTGCTGCTTAAAGACCAAGGCAAATGTGCAGTGTGGGTAAGAACACTCTGTCTGTGGAAGTGGTTCACCACAGTCTTTCTGTCTCACACACACACACACACTTTCCAACTACAGGAAATCACTTAAGCAACTGAGTTTACGCCTGGGCATATGGATCATCGAAATTCCCCTAAAAGTGACTCATTAAACTCTTAAAGGTAACAGAAACACACAGAGAGACACAGAGATAGACACAGAAAGAGAGAGAGAAAGACACAGAGAGATACAGAGAGAGATAGAAAGAAAGACAGAGAGAGAGAGACACAGAGAGAGAGAGACATACAGAGGGAAAGAGATACAGAGAGAAAGATACAGAGAGAGAGACAAAGAAAGAGAGAGAAAGAGACAGAGAGATACAGAGAGAGAGAGAGAGAGAAAGAAAGACAGAGAGAGAGACACTGAGAGAGAGACAGAGAGACAGGAAGAAAAAGACACAAAGAGAGAGACACAGAGAGGATTTCTCACATCAATAAACAATGGATTTGTCTCAGGTTGAAATAAGCGTGACCTGATCACCTGATCAACCCCAGATCATAACACTGTCTCCAGAGGACTTTTACAGTGGACACTATGCATGTCCTTCCCTTCTTACCCTGACACGCCCATCACTCTGGAATAGGGTCAGTCTGGGACTCATCAGGTCACATGACCTTTTTCCACATCACTCCAAAGTCCAGTCTTTACACTCACTAGCGATTGGAGCCTTTGTTGCCTTGTTGTGGGTTTTTTTTATTTCCTACTGATGAACATTTGATTTTCCTAAGTCTTTAAGTTGTCTCCGATCATGATCATTGAAATTTTTTTCCCCGACCACATTGCTTCCTCGAAGGTGTTATTAATGTGTTTTAATTTTACTAAATGTATCTCCTTAGTTGTTTTCTCTGCTTAATGCAGGACTAAAATTGGACCCTTTTGAAACAGAGAAACATCTTTGCCACGCCCACAGGATATGTCTTCTCACCTGGTTGTTTAACAAATGCAAAGCTCCTCACTGCATCATTTAGGGTTAAATAATTTGCTGAAGCTGAACCGCATTAATCATTGCTGTACTTATCTAACTGAAGTCTCTAAATTTAAATGTACTATAAATGAACTTCTCCTCTGCAGCAGACGTAAGTTTTGATCTACTCGTTCTTCTGAAAAATAACGAATCGTTTATGGACGACCTATCACCTGTTCATATAACTTCTCTAGCTAGTGTTAGCTGTAAGATGTAAACTCTGTACTTTACAGTAGAAGTAGAAATATCACAGGCAACATATTACTCAAGTAAAAGCAGAGAGTGCTTCTTTTACATTTCTATCAGAGTAAAAGAGCAGAAGTACTCAACTTCAAATTAACAACAAAAGAGCTTGTTTTGATAGTCTCTCTCTCTCTCTCTCTCTCTCTCTCTGACTGTGAACAGGCTGTTTTTATCGCTGTCTACTTCTGATTTCAAACACCTGTTACATTGTTACGTGTTTCACAGAGGGAAGACAAATCCCGCAATTATGTATAATAATCAGCAGGTGGCGCTATTCCCACTTTAAATACTACGCTCTGCTGTGATTATTTAATGCAACGTCACGCAGAAATGTGGGGGGAATAATTCAAATAAAGTACAGATAAATTCATTATGTCCTTAGTTACCTTCCACGCCTGTGTGTAGTATATTTTTATCTACCATTAGCTCTAAATTGTGAATAGCATATTTAATTTGTTTCAGTTTAATTCCTATTCGCTCTGTAACTAGCTGCGTTAATCATGTTAATCAAGTTCATGTGTATTGTATTTACCAGTTTTTGAAGGTTTGTGCCAGGAGACTCAGTTGTTATAAATTCGTCAGCAAATTTGCCCGAGACATCGCGGGAAACTCTGCTTTTTTCCAAAAGCTCTGGCTTACCACAACCAAGAAAAACCTGCAATTACACAGAAAAACAGTAAAAGAAAGTAAAACAGGACATTGCATTCCGGAGTCGCGCAAGTTTTTTTTTACAACATTGCAAAAAAATTGTTGTTTATAACATTTATAATAAGATATTAAATGCGACATACTTCCTCCGACAGCTCCATGGTTTTCTCTTGCATGGTCATGATGGCGTCTGAAATCTTGACGTCAATCGGCTCCATGACGGACTCGATGTTGAACGGCCCTTCGAGTCTCTCGACCAGCAGCAGCATCGCATCTGGAATGAAAAAAAAGATTTTTTAATTGTTCAAACAATGAAACAGAAAAAGAGAGGTGGTAGTTGTGAATAAGAAATATTTCAGCAGTGCTAGTTTATATATATATATTTTTAGAAAAAAAAAAGATCATTAATAGGTAATTCTAAAAATAGATTAAATAAAATTTCCAGTAAGATATAGCACTTTGATTTATCAACCCTGACTCCTGAAACACATCTACCAGATTAATAATAATAATAATAATAATAATAATAATAATAATAATACATGTAGCATAATTAATTCACTCTCTCTCTCTCTATTCCTTTTTTTATTTCTGATTGTTTTGGTCATCGCTTCCTGACAAAGAAGAGACAAAAAAAATCATTCCAGATAACGGGAAAAAATTATAACAAGAACTTAAGTTTGTTTTATTGTTATTATTATTATCATTATGTATAATAAGCAAGCCAGCTCTTTCACTCCACATCTACTCCTCGATTATATGTATATATATTCTTATTACTGGAATGAACTTTTGCAATTTCGAGGTGAACGAGGTCGAATCTCTGTGGTTTTTGTCCTGGACAGAAGGACACTTTCCTCGCTCTTGTTCATTGGTTCCCAATTTATTTTGGTAACATTAAATCTGTCCAAACTGCCCGTAAAGCCACAAAAATGTTTGAGGAAATCCTTCTCTTCCTGGAAACATGCATTTTGCACATATTTGGGGATTACGTGAACACCACAAAACCATCCGGTACGTCATGTGGACAGATTGGTCCTGTCGAGGTGAACATGCCAGCAAAACTGTAACGGTTATTCGTTCTAATTAAACAGATTTGATATGATCATTTCCCAGAAGAATCGTGGATTGCAAATTAGAGTATTGAAAAATATCCTCTAATAAGTAAGGGAACCTGCTTGACTAGTCCGTTGTTTGCTAATATTCGGGGATATACTGTACGTGTGAGACTAGCGCTGTACATAAAAGAGCGCAGTCAGCTGACAGAGGACACACCTACGCTAATCACACGTCGTCTCTTCCAGGTTGGCAGCGAGATGCTTTTCCGCTCAACACAGTTATAAAGAGTGATTATTTATGCTACTCTAGTCTTCTGCCTGTGAGTTGACATCAGTCCACCACTGTCCACTCGCCACTCTGAGTAACGTCTACAGACTGTTGTGTGTGAAAAGCTCAGGAGATCACAGACATCAGACCTGTTCCACAATTCTGAACATTAACTGAAGCTCTAGTCTTGTATCTGCATTATTTTATGCATTGTTCTGGATGGTCTCGCATGGAATGTGTATGTGTGTGTGTGTGTGTGTGTGTGTGTGTGTGTGTGTGTGTGTGTGTGTGTGTGGTTAAAGGCAGCACAGCTGTAAGCCATTATCCTCGGCCTACAGCTGCTTCCCTGTCCACTTATTCATGTTTATTTAACCTCTAAAATAAAATAAAACCAAACCACGGAGGTCACATAAACACTCATTATAAACCCATTTAGGCCCCGTTCAGCCCGTGGCCTATATAGTGGGCAGGACGTGTGGTTTGGGACAATGTCCTCGATGTACTGCTGATGGTGAGACATTTGTACTGTTGTTTTCATTTAGCTAGCAGTCAGGAGGCTAGGCAGGCTAGCTGCGCTGCTGTGACGTACGGTGATCTCGGGCAAACCCGCGGATTCTTACCGATGTATCGCGTCCAGTCGTCACTGATCCCGAGCTGGCTCCATAAACAGAGCTTCAGGACGTGAAGGCAGTAATCTGTACACGGCTTGGTCTGCGTCACGCCCTGGCAGTACGGGCAGTAAAGCATTTCAGTGACGTTGCTAACGCACTCCGGGCTCATGCTAACCTGAGAGAGACAGGAAATGACACAGAAATCATTGGTTTTAACATCGCTCCACATCGGCTCAGCCTACATCATAGTTAGAGCACTGACTGTAAGTTCAACAGTTTAACCAGTTTCTTGTAGATGAGGCTTACTCTCACACACACACACACACACACACACACACATATGTATGTGTGCTTGCTCTGCAATGGATTGGCACTAAATCTTGGCCTGATTGATTAATTGAAAATGTTTTCACCCATTTTAAACACAACACGATTAGGATTTGTGTATTTTCTTTTGATTCATGCAACAAAGCAGCGAACAATAAAAGCATTTTTTAAATCAGCATAACTCAGCATCATCCAGTACAACATAGCAATCCATGCTAAGAAGTGTTATTATTCATATTACAGCAAGCACCAGAATTTTATTAAATTCAATAAAGCAATATCATATGAGATGGGGTGCTGTTATGCTGGATATCAGCATGGCTGTGATGCTTGAGTGTGATATTGTTTTTATACAAACCACACAAACACCATTTAATATCAACAGATTATGATTTGTTTCTATATTTGGTCCGACTCATATCCTTCTCATATCTCATATCCTTAGTGCCTTGCGGAACTAACTAAGCACGACTTGCAGAGCTGCCGACCGACAGTTAGCGAGCGACAGCGTGTTGCTTAAGACGACATAACGTTATCAGTTATCAGTTCTGCTGAAAGTGTCATTTTCAAGCAGCTTTTCCATCCCTGAACCTCTTCTCACTACATTAATACTTATACACAGTTTGGGAATCTGTAGAAAATAGCCCATTTATAGCATGCAGCTACTGTAGCTATCTATTCTTCTAAAGAGACACATTTAGGTTAATCATGGTCCAAACTGGTTTAAACCGGTCAGAACTGGTCTTAAACAGCATGACCATATACTGACTGACTGACTGACATGTTAATTATACTGCACTTCCCACATGCGATAATAAAGATGACAAAAGTGATGTGAATCGCAAAACCAGTAGTTATACAGTATGTTAACACTAATCAAATTCACTTGACATCATCACTGGTGTCAGACAACAGTTTTATCCGAAAAATATATATTCCCCCACAACAAAGCTAGCTACCTAACGTTATCTTAAATAAACATTATTAAAACATGCAAGAGGAAAATGAGCTAACCTTGGATGCATTGGTAGCTACTCCCTGTCCAAACTCGAGTCCCTGGACAAAGGTTCGAGCGATAACAAACGCCCTCGAGACTTGAGCCTTGACCTTTTTGGGCACATCCCCAAAGGGCTTCAGGTCATCCATGTGCTTGTTCACGCACTCCATGTAATCATCATTGATGTCGTACTGTGAGTTCAGCAGCTGGAACATGCGCTCCATCAGGCGGGTCCAGAAATCGGCCATCGTCTCGTCCAGGTTCACGTTTCCACCAATGTAGTAGAGTTTCAGTTCAGAAAACAGTCTTTGGAAAACATCAGCGTTTTGAGTGTAAAGATCTCCGTAAGTACGAACAAACATCTCGTTCAGCGAGCGCTCGGTATTCTCCAGGAGCTCCAGAAAGAAATCTATCCAGAGGAAAAGGTGACAAGGAGTTAGAACTCTTAGATCCTGTTGGAGTGTGTACGACTACATTTAGCATCAATCTGAGATGATGACTATATTACAGTTTAACACAAAGACCTCACCTCGAAGACCTCATCACTGATCTTTCACATATAAGATTATACTTAAGTCTGTTAAATTTCTCCATCACAGAAAATTATTAAATAATTAAAATATTAATATCTAACCTCAGTTAGTGTGTCTTATATCGTCTCTGTTAAAATTGTAGCAATATTTACTTTATTAATATACATATTATTTAATAAATCCAATATGCATGAACACACATCGAGACTATAAATTCTATACATTTCTGAGCTATTATTAGTAAAACAGTTATTTGGGGTGCATGTATTTATTTATTTTTTCCATGTGACCCATTTGGCTTTCCATAATCACAGCTCCACCTTGTGCACTTCAGCATCTGATAGACCAAGAAACACTGGGGCTGTGTTCCAATCGGCTAGCGGTTTCTTGCGAAGAAGTGGACAGCACAGGGTGTTCAGCAATGTTACAGTAAGATTCCGGACTGTAGTGAGCAAAACTACTCTGTTTAAAGGGAACTGTGAACATTGTAGGGAACAAGTCAACAATGATTCATCCCTTTTGGACAAGAAAAGAGGGAGCACAATTATAAAGGACTATAAAGTCTCCTGTAAAAGTTAGCAATGGAGTAGACACTATAGCTACAATTTCCACAATAGTTACAAATATTGTAAGTAACTAATTTGGACGAATACCTCATGAAATAATTAATGCGAGAAATCCAAGATCTTCACACTGGAAAATATATATATATATTTTTAAATATAAACTCTTCAATATAAAGAGAGCAGTCGTACCATCAAACCTTTTATATCTGGACTCAAACGTGTTCCTCAGGTCTTCAGTCGCCTCATCCACAAACTTCCCAAACTCGTGCTTACTCCTCTCAATGAAATTCTCCTCCATTTCAGAATTACAGCATGTCGAGTTCTGAGTGCACACTTGTAGGTTGCCACCTGGAAACAAAGGGAAATAATAAAGTCTAACATCCATTGGAACACCGATGTAGCTGATGTGTTAAAGCAGAACCGGAGTAAAAACTGTGGACAATTAATATAGACAACATAAACTGTGATATTCTGAGACTGTATGTGAACAGTTTTGCCGCAAAATGAGATAACTCCATTTTTATTAAGTTTTCAGATTTTGAGTATTGTAAGTTGATTGAAAGTTTTTTTTTCTGTGATCTTTGAGGCACAAGACTGATTCAAAGCACAAATTTCCGAAATATTTTGTCAAACTGGTTTTGGTTATACAGGATAATTGTGAATTTTGTTTGATTTTTCAAAAAGCTATAAATCCACCTACCGCAGTTTTGGCACATAAGGATAAATCAGGCTGCAGTTGTGTTTGTTGTTATTTGAGTACACATTTAGCATCAATTATATTCAAGATTTCAAGATTCAAAGAACTTTATTAATCCCAGAGGGAAATTGCTTTGTCTTGGTCATACAGTTGCTCTGATTAATTAATTAATTAATTAATTAATTAATTAAGAAAGGAAAAATTAGATTAGGAAAAAATATATTAGACAGAAAAAAATTAAATTAAAGAAAATTTAAAGAAAAATAACAATAAATAGAAGTAATTGGCGTTCCCAAATTGCCTGTAGTGTGTGAATTATAGGCTCCAGGCCCTCCACGACCCTGAATACAGGATAAAGCGGTGTAGATGATGTGAGAATGACTGCAAGTTTTGTGGCACATAAACCATTAATTATTACGAGGGAGATTCAAAAAGTTTTGAGATTTGCGCGCCACGGGTCCGACCGATTCGCCGTGCGTCCTCTCTCAGAAGCCTTTAAACCTGGAAGCAGAATTCATTATGGACGAATTCTCGATGCAGAATGCCACGTAAGTTGAAAAAGACGACGAGGTTGCATTTCATCATAAACATACAGTATCTCTGGTGCATACTGGGAAATATCTTTGGCGTACCAGAAATATTTTGTGTGGTTTACATTCTGCGGCATTGTCTGAATTTCACACTCGCAATCTCCCAAGAATTGGGCAAACAGTTTTCTGTTGCGCTGTTCAAAATTATATTCCAGTATTAAACTCTATAACTGTAATTATACTGTTAGTATTAAACTGACATTATGTGAACCATATGTGTAACATGATGATGGTAAGCGCGGTGTCACTTGAAGTTAGTGTAATAAATAAGACAAGGACATTATCTATTTAGCAAAAAAATGGCATTATTCATAGCTTTCATCTAGTGTACTAGCATTAAGAAGTGTTTTTAATAGAGAACTCATGGAAGGTGCAATTTATTTATTTATTTATTACCCACAAGTCCAGTTTTAAAAAAAATACCTACCCAGCATGTTGGTCAAAATCCTAACCAATGGGGTAAAACAAGCCATGATGGGGACTTTGAGATTCCAAATGGACCCAAACAGGGTTATTTTTACCCCAGCTATATATACGTTGTAGGTTGTTCAGCTGATTCATGATGATCTTGTTGTGGTTAAGTGGAAACATCACTCTAGGTGCTAGCTCTAAATATTACATGGAGCTAAAGACTGTGTACTAAATCTAAATCTAATTTAAGTCCACTCATGTCTGCCAAAGATGCTTCTGAGCCTGACCTCCCAATAATTAGCTGCATGGTTTGTTGTTGGATGTTGTTGTAACGGGCGTCCATACGCTAAATTTGGTTGTTCTCAAGACAGTAATTTCTAAGCATATCGAGCTGACTCATGTTCAGTAACCGCTTTATCCTCCTGTCAGGGTCGCGGTGGACCTGGAGCCTGTCCCGGGAACACTGGGCATGAGGCAGGGATACACCCCAGATGAGACGCCAGGCCATTGCAGGGCACACGCGCACACACACACACTCACACCTAGGGGCAGTTTGTCCTAGCTGATCCCTCTGATGGGATGTTCTCCATAGGAGGAGCATGCACAGACCCTGAGGCTGAGAGGTGGCAACGCCGCACCGTCTCTCTGTGCAGTAAATAATAGACTGGTCATGATACGGTGAAAGCTTTAAACATGGGATATCCGGGGTTTAATATGGTGAAATTATCATTGTAAAATGTTTCCCCCTGTCTACATCCAGCCTGGTTAACAGAGGATTTTTGTGGTTTTGGTTTTGTTTTTAACAGAATGGTGCTGGTTGCTGAGTGAATCTGTTTTCAGAGCCATCCTAAAGATTTTATTTCCCATTTAAATAAAACATGTCATCTCTATGTGTGTGAGCATTATGATTCTTGCTTGGTAATAATTTGCCAAATCCAGTGTGTAATTTGATGTGGCAAAACCTTGAATGCATTAAGCAAATCTACAGATCTGAAGATCAAGGAGCTTGTAAATTTAAAAAAGAGTTTTATTTTTGTTCGCTTTTTTTGGTTAGATGATGATACGTTTCAGTCAGAATTAGTTTTTTTTTTTTTTTGGCATAGCTGCTCAATTTTTTTTTTAAGCGTGTTCATACTCTGAAACAGTTTTCAGCCACCGTGGCCATTTGAAGGCAGATGAGTTTTAAACTTTCCGAGAATTAAACTTCATGATCACTTCCCCGTTAGCTAAGAGTCGGCTCTGTCGATACATCACACAAATAAACCTCATCTGATTTTCCAAATACAGTGGAACCTCGGATTACGAGTAACGCCGTTTGCGAGTGTTCCGCAAGACGAGCAAAGATTTTTTATAAATTTTGAACGAGCATTGTCTTGGTTTACGAGCACCGAGTATCATGTATCACGCATGCGCTTCTTGTTTTAACGCTGAGCGTCACGTGATCACAACTGAGCCAACGGTTTTTCTCTCTCTTGCGCTGTGGAATTGTGGGTAATCATCTCCCCTGCTGGGTCTTAGTGCTCGTCTCCTACTGGTATAATCAACATCCGTGCACGCGTGTACTGTTTACTGTAACACTGTGAACACGTGTGTGTGCGCGTAAAACATATTTTATTTTGTGTCTGTATGCGTGTGTGTGTACAGCGCGCGTGTACTGTTTATCATAACACACGTGTTTGCACGCGTGTAAAGAAAAAGCAAGCCTCATTAAAGAAGTCAAAGATCCAGTTTCTCTCTCTCTGTATCAGCATGCTGTTAAGTGTGTCCGTGCCGATTCACACACACACACCACTCCTCCTCTCGCCTTTACACACACACCCACACACACACACACACAAACACGCACACACACAGCGCCTGTGCGCATAAAAGGGAACACTTATCTGTCGGGATTTATTTTTACTTTTAAAAGGTAAAGGTAAAGTGCAGGGGTTTTTTTTTTTCTTTAGATTTGGTATTCATTATTTTTATGTATTTATTTTTTGGGCTGTGGAACGAATAATTTGAGTTTCTATTATTTCTTATGGGAAAATTCACTTTGGTTCACGAGTGTTTTGGAATACGAGCCCGCCTCCAGAATGAATTATGCTTGTAATCCAAGGTTCCACTGTACCATCAAACAATATATTTTTTTTGTACACTTAAAGTGTAAAGACACTTGTAAAGACATCATGTTGTACAAAGACAATGAATTTTAGAATGGTTGCTGACAGCAGACAGAATGCTAACACAGAGTAAACATTTACACTGACTTCCTCAACATCACATGATTTACAGTGGAATACAAATATTTGCTACTTTATCAGTGTGAAAAACATTTTCCAAGGTTAATGATAATTCTATGTCTTTCTAATATTTTCCTATTCTTTATAACATCATGTTATACTTTCACACACTGTCTTCTTCAAATCAGGTCTAATGCTATTTAGATTTACAATCTAATTTGTTTACAATCCATATCATCTACTGTACTGACACCAAGTGTTGCTTGGTGTTTTAACTTCTGTGTTTTGGTCCATTGTGCTCTGTTTGTTCTTGTTAGAAGAGAA
Source organism: Clariallabes melas (assembly GCA_030014275.1). Taxonomy (NCBI): domain Eukaryota; kingdom Metazoa; phylum Chordata; class Actinopteri; order Siluriformes; family Clariidae; genus Clariallabes; species Clariallabes melas. The sequence continues at coordinate 760,809 of JAQMYI010000036.1, read as the reverse complement.
GTAGTGCTTGTTTTTAGATTGAGCATTTGAGTCATGATATGAATGAATGCGCTAATCTGGGTGTTTGTACAGAGAGATGTACGTATAACAGAATGGCAGAAGAATGAGTAATGCTTGTTGGCAATTGCATAAAAAACCTGTATGTAATAGTAAATAATAATGGAGGAGGAAAAGTCACTCATTTGTGAATGAATGTTGAACCAGTGTGTGCTCTTGATGACAGTGAAATGCCATGCTGTCCAGTGGTAATGTTTTTTTTTACTTGCTTCAGGGAATGCGTAGGCTTTCTCTAGACAGTATCTGGAAAGAAAAAAAAGTCATACCTGTATGCCATAACCCAGCACACTCGTTGATGTTGAACCTTGTCCATAACCTTCACACTGGCCATTTTTAAGCTTTCTCAAAGTTAAGTTTCTTACTTAACTAAGTGCTATAAGTTTTTTTTTATTTTAAAATCTTAAATATTTGTCTTTAATAGAATACATTTTAAAACAAGCTACAAATAACTTGTGAAAATTGGGCAGAAATGGTAGATAATTAGGCAGATAATTATAGATAATTAAGAACAGTATAAAAAGAGAATAATAACCCAGAACAGATCACACCAGATGTGTCTTGTGTCTTACTAGACTCTCCTATCTAAATTCTCATCTGAAGTAATTTCAGCTAAAACTGCAAAAAATAAAAGGAAAAGCTAAAATACCATGCACAAGATGCTCACATGCTCAACAATTTTTTACAACTTAACCCCCTGGCTCATCTTGCTCTATCTTCCCTAACTGCTGAAGACTTTGCCTTAGAATGTGATGGTAAAAAATTGAAAAATCTGCCAGACCTTCACCCATAACCAAATTCCTACATTTCAAATCCAGGATTTCTCCTTCACTGGCACATTTTTCTAAGCTAACAACATAAGAAGTCAGTCTGAAGAAGCTACTTGAATGAGTAGTGAACTGTTTCTACTAAACTAAGGAGTCCGGTTGACATGACTCCAGATAACTTCATTTGAATTATTCAACAGAAGAAGTCATCTTGTCCTGCAATAAGACCTCCCTTTTGGTCATCACTATAAAGGTATGTGCTCTAAGATTATCCAAACTGTCATCAGTTCTCATCCTTCTTGGCATTTTAGAAGCATTTGACAGTCAAGACTTGCTAGTCAACCACAAAACTATCTTGTCCATTCTCAGTTTGGGAATTTATGGTACAGTATGGCAACTGTTCGCATTCCACCTGGAAGGTCAATCATTTCATTTTGTGTGAATGGGATCCATATTTGCTCCATACACATTCCCCACACATTCCCCACTGAGTCCTACAAAGCTCAATATTTGGTCCTCTTCTGTTCTCCCTTTATATTCAGCCTCTTGGTGAGGTCATATGCTTTCATACACATAGGCTTTCATACCACTGCTATGTGGATGACACTCAATTCATCATCTCCCCCGCTTTCTCAGATAGTTTCTGCTTAGATCTTAGCAGGTCAGGCAGACATCTCATTATGGATTGCAGCTAAAACTTGATCTAAACTTAAAATTTATATCACTCAGCTCAGGTGAGTGATTACCCAGATCCAGAGGTGGAAAGTAATGAATTACATTTACTCGCATTACTGTAATTGAGTAGATTTTTTGTGTACTTCTACTTTTT
>JAQMYI010000036.1:727718-740263 GCA_030014275.1 Clariallabes melas | reverse complement strand
TTGGAGCGAGGTCAGGACTGTACGTGGGGACGTGGCGATAATTTCCAGCCGAGTTCCTGTAACGTGTGAGTGGTGTTGGTGAATGAGTGTGTGTACAGTTGCGTCTCAGATGCGTCTCTTCCACAAGTCGGTAATGTTGATCTTCAGTGATCAGATGTTCCACTCTCTGAATGTCCACAGGAACGACTGTGAGCTCTAAGACACCTCGGCCCGGATCGTACAGACTTCTTTAAAACGTTCAGATGTTTCACTGCGACTGAGAGTCTCATCACCGTACTGTGACTGAAGTCTTCTGGAAATGTCCATCACCTGTTTTACACCTTCATACACCAGAAATTTCACCACAAGTCCTGGTTTGACTTGAACGCCGCTTGTAATTCTTTTGTTTTGTTAAATCCAAGAAATACAATCCTAATGAAGGTAGCACACTGAGCTGAGTGAGTCATTTGCAGCGATTATTGTGCTATGACAAATCGGTAATGTCTAAAAGCCTCCCTGTAGTCATGTGACCACCATAAATGGAGCTTCATTACATCACTGAAACGAGTGTCAGTCGCTCCACCTCGCGGTCTGTTCTCTGGCGTACAGAGACATGTATGGAGTGTAACACCTGCTCGCGTAAACAAGCCGCCGCTGTGTAACAACGCTGTGTGTTTTGCGGTCAGTAATGACTTATTAAAGTGTTTTCCTTATCTTGAGGCGGCGAGAGATGGACAAGGCAATGCAGAAATAATTACCTGAGAATTTCCTTCCTGATATTTTCACATCAACCCTTTTTCCAAGCCGAAAGTCCCATCGAGCGTTTGCTCCTCCATTAGAGACACCGATAGGAGACACTGCAGCCCTGATCAGGACAGAACAGCTACTGGAGATTGATTGATTAATTGATCAATCAATTAATCAATCAATCTCCCTGACTTCCTGACGTCACACTTCTGACCCCGCGAGTGTGAACAGTGAACAGATAACCCAGGCTCATGTGCCACTTTCGACAACTATGGCGTGAGATGAACTAAGGGACCCTACAGATTTATCACCACAGTCTCTTGAAACCTGCATCTGGTGATGATCGTTCCCTAAAGTGCAGAACTAGGACCAGATGTAAGTCCAGTTCACCCTGGTCCTCTGTCTCATGGACAGAATTACCCATCAACACTGAGGCAGAACAGAAGGCGTGTCTGGCTATGAAGTGGGCGGTCCCCACTTTCCTACTGGGGACCCGGTCACCCTCGGTTCCGATCATGAACCCCTCCATTGGCTCCACAGCACTTGTTGGTGCTTTAGGATTTGAAGTTCCACAGGCTGGGGCACGGCTGGCGTTCACAGATTTCCGTTCGCTTCTGCCCCAGGCTGAGGTGGCAGGTGGGTGGTGTGTGGAATCAGGGGCGCAGCAGTAGTGTGTTGCCCACACAGACAAGGGCAGGTGAAAATGGCAGGTAAAACAAATTGCTTTCTGTCCACCTGTGGATAATCACGGTTTATTTATTGGTGTTATTTGTATATTTGTGTGGGAGAAGTTCATGAGTGAGAGTAGAGCTCAGAAACCAGCATGAACGTGTGTGTGTGTGTGTGTGTGTGTGTGTAAGTTTCACAATGAGAAGTTTGAAAAACAAGACTGCCAACTTATGTCAAACCTTCCGCATCCATCCTACATTCTACTGAACATTTATTTTTCACAGTAAGTACAGACCTGAGGAAGAAGTCTAGTATTATGTCCAGTATGAATCTGATTATTCATACTGGAATACTATATATATACTATAATAATACTATATATATACTATAATCAGTATAGTCCTGAGTATTATTTCCAGTATAATCATGAGTATGATGTCCTGAGTAAACTCGGGTATGATGTCCCATATGGACATGAATAATATGTCCAGAATAGACATTTGTATGATGTCCAGTGTAGACCTGAGTATGATGTCCAGTACGTATGATGTCTCCTATGAACCTAAATGACTCCTGTATGGACATGAATACAAGTTTCAGTATATTATTGTAGCTGTACTTAAGGTTATCTTGTTCCATCAGCTGAACTAATCTACAGATAAACATGCAGTTCATTATTTCTGAAATATGAAGTATGCACTCTTCGTGCGTTTCCTCACTGTTTGGGTGTCCAGTATGGATCTGAGTATCATGTTCACTATGCAGCTGAGTATAATGTCTGGTACGCACATTACACTCTTGCTCTAATCTGAAGACAATGCTGTTTATGCGCTAGACTACGGAGTTAGTGGTCATGTGAGTCATCTCGCTTATATAACACCCTCATGCCTTCTCTTCCTTCACGTCCCCATCTGCATCTTCAGGCACGTTAAACTCTGACTGCGCCGAGGACTCGAGCCCGGGGCTCCGTCTCACTGCAGCCTACGCTCCCTCGGTGGAACCATCGCGGTCATCAGTTTCTACTTGACCACGGTGTGTTGTTAAGCACGGTTTATAAAACTACCCCAGTCACTTTACTTTCATTAAAAGAAAACTTTTTGTTGTTGTTGTTTTAAGTGTTCAGCATGGTTTTCTTCACAGTGGCCCTCACGGCTCGTCTCTACACTTCGGTGCCGGTGTGAGATCAAGACGGAGAGTCACAAACTCACTTACGCTGTTCTGCTGATTGTTCCTACGTGCATGAAATAATTAGAAATAACTCTGACCAGTGAAAACTTTATTTTCCATTTAGAAACAAATGAAGTTCACAGGCACACCAACAAATTCACCTGAAAGCAACTGCTTCGAACATGAAATAAACACAGCACTTACACACTTGTAACAAAAAATACCAACAACTTTCAAATCAATTTGAAATGCATATATTTAAACTGTGATTATATCTGAAAAATTAGTGCAATGTCAGGGCTAACTATCCAACCACGCCCCATAAAGGGGAAAAAATTAAAATAAATAAATAAATCATTATTATACGTATGTACATAATTCATCAGGAAGAGTTGCAGGACTAAACTGAGTTTAAGATTTTTATGCTGTTAGTTGTTAATTTTGGTATCAAAAAAGACTAAGAAAAAGAAATTGTTTTACTATATAAATTAAGTCAATGCTTGAAACAATACCTATAAAATAAATATAACAAATATAAATAATAACAAAGAAATAATAAAAAAATAAAACACATTAAATGATATATTGGGAAAAGCTGTTGTTGTACAGAAAATAAATAGAACAAAACTTGATGTAATTGTTGAATAAAAGGACAAAAGTTTTCTTTTGTTTATGGCTCTAGTTTAACTCACACAGCTGTTTCTGTGGTTTGATAAACAAAATGTAGAAAACTTCCACACGCTGGCCATAAAAACGCTTATTAATAAAATGCAATTTTTATTGCTATGTCCTTTATTAAAAGCAAATAAAGAGCCGAAAGGGGAAAGGAAGCTGAGTGTTTCATCTTTAAACGCTGTCTAAACTCCACATTACAGCATTTAACCTAAAGGTTCAGACAAAGAGCCTCTGAAAGCATAACATGACCTGAATTTTCATCGCTCGCACTGTTTGATTTTGCAGTAACCCTTCCTTACGAGTTGCACAAAACAAGCCCTTCCTGAGAGAGAGAGAGAGAGAGAGAGATGCAGCTCCTGAAGCTGGCTGTTTAATGGCTGCACACCTGCACGTGTGTCACGTGATCATGCTTTAGAACTGCAATAAACATGTAATATTTCAACCTCTGCAAGGAGGTTACGACTCGAACCAGACCAACATACCGTATCAGATGTGCTGCAGGGAGGAGAGAGGTCCTGATCCCAGTACAAACGGTTCAAACGGATAAATGAGCGCTCTTCAAATAAATCATGTTAAGCTAAAAATATTCCTCACTGCGCGAGGTGTGCATTACGTGATGTCGTTTAACACGCGTGCACGGGGGAGAGCGCAGATGATCCTGGAGTGAATTTTGTGACTTATATTTCCAGCCCTGTACAGACGGCCGACATTTCCAGATCATTTCTCGAGCGACTCTCAGACTAGAGCGCTTCCTCAGGAGCACCTCAAAGCTCCTTCATTTACTCCTACAAAACATTACTTTAATGGGCGAGGGTTTAGGAGGGCTCCAAGAGCGGCGTCTCACACTGTTAATCTTCGAGATCTTAATATAGTAATCTATTAACTATTTATAAAATATGAGAAACAATGTACTAATGGCTGTTGGAGGAACAATGAAGCACATCTGGTTGCTATGTTCATATCATCTCAGGAGTTAAGCGGTACACTGTACTGTACTGTACTGTATGTAAACTGTAAACATGAATCAACACAAGTGTATGGTGTACAGTAAATTAAAATTTACAGTTTCAGCAGCCAAAAAGAGACAAAAAAATGTCTTCCAGTAAACTGTTTTCTAATCTTAAGTGGTCATTTTTGGTAAAAGATCAGGGGTAAGATCTCAGTGCTTGCATTAAAACCCAATTCCTCTTCTTCTATTAAAACATGCTTACCAAGGCATTGCTAGACAAGGAAGATGAGCCAGATCAGCCTAGTGGTGGCGCTGTTGCCATGTGTGTGTTTTTTTTTTTTTTTTTTTTTTTTTTAGCGATATCTATTGAGTGATCTATTGTGATTGTAATCTGCATGTCTTTGGACTCAAATACAGACCAGCAGGTGGGACCCTGAACCCTGGAGGCCACAAAACAAATATTTAATTGTACTCAAACTGGTTTGCTCAAAAAGCTAGAATGCAAGTTCAGTACAGATCTCATGAGACGTCTTTAAAGTTTGAGGCCTGGGCATCAATGGTGTACAGAGTGAAGTGGAGATAGCAGTTACTCAGGGGGAGGAAGTCAGATCGGTTTACAGCATCGTTATGCCAATCTGTACATGGATTTCTGACCAGCCAATTAGCTTTCAGTAGGCATTTCAAAGGGTTAGTTAAGAATCCTAAAACAGTTTTTCTATCTGTGGACATATTGTTATGTGTAACTTTGCAAGAACTGGCCACTGGTGGGTGCAATTTGAACTGACAAAAAAAAAGAGTGCTTGGTCCCCTCAGATTTAGGGAGCCACTTCCTCTTCGTCTTTTTTTTTTCATAAACATGAAAACATAAGAACATGAGACATAATTTAGAACTAGTGTTATTTATACACATCTGGTGCGCTTCCACTGGTTTGTGTTTTGTTGGTTGTTCAGTTTTCAGTAGTCATACTTCATGAAGAAGATCTACTCTGAAGAGTACCTCTTACTCCTTGCCAAGAATTGCTCTAAAAACCTGCATAACACATTTCATCTTCCAGATTTGAACTTATTTGTTTGTTCTTAGACTTGTAGGAGTTATTCCCAGAGGGTTTATACATAACAGCCCTGCGATGGACAAAATCCAAAACAAAGAACATTTGTTTCAACTCAAAACTGAGTGAAGGTTGTCCTTTTCTCATGAACCTCCAGATAGTCCGGCTCAAAATTAAGCTGTGCTTTTAACTCCCAATATTCACCCCGGTTGGGCTTTACGTGCATCCTTGCTTGTTGCAGTCTTTCCGGGTGCAAATACTGAGGTGTAACATTGTACTCCGGCAAATAGTGTGTCGAACTATGTTTGCACGGTAAACTGGACCCGCAGGAGCCTTGGTGGCCTCTCGGCAGCATGTCTCGATAAAAAATGTCATCGTCGTGTAGAGGGGAAGGCCTGTTACTCGCGCCAAACTCCGAGCCATTTACGATGCTTCTCAATTCGTCATCGGAGGTAAACGACAAAGCGTTCTGCTCGTCAAAATCAGTGTACCGTTCTTCCAGAAGCCCGCACTTAGATGATGGAAGAGGAGGCACATATTCATAAACGTGACCCGCAGACGTCCTAACCTTTGCTCCTGGTCTGTCTACGTAAACGATATCAAAGGAACTAGAGTCTGTGTTTTTGCTCTTGTCCTTTTTGTGCTTTTTCATTTTGAACATCGTGAACAGACCGGCGGTAATGAACACAGTCGCGATGAAAATAAGGAACAAAGCGAGAATGAGAACGGAGAGAGGCACTGTAGGATCTACTGAATTGTAACCCGGTGACGTTTCGACTGTAACAGTGCTGCCCGGGAAGGATTCCTCTGACGGAGGAGACGAGGAAGTTCGAACGTTTAAATCAACTGGGCAAAGATCAGAGGAATGAACAACACGTAAATCCTCTCCGGTCAGTTTTGGTGGAGATTCACAAATCACATCGTTCACAATGGTTCCAGATCCGAGCTCTTCCAACCATTTTTTCATTTCCACAATCGAGCAGAAGCAATCCCAGGGGTTCTCAAACAGATCGATCTGCACCAACAATGTCAAATCGTCCAAAACACCATCGACCGGCAAGTTCCGTAAGTGATTGTTGCGCAAATTCAACCGTGCCAGGTTTAAACCTCTGAAAACCCCCATTGGCAATGCTTTGATAAGGTTGTTGTTCAGGAACAGGAGTTGAAGATTGGGAACCTGCTCAAAGGTTCCAGTTTCTATCTCTCTGATCACGTTGTACTCCAAGTAGAGGAACTGCAGGTGTTCTAAGCCCGAGAACATATCATCAGTGAGACGCTCGATTAAGTTTCCGTTTAAATAAAGTCTTCGTAAGTTACGTAGCTCCACAAATGCTTTGCTATGAATGATGGATATCCGATTGTTGCCCAGGTGAAGCAGATCCAAGCCAGTGGCGTGAAGAAAGTCCGAACTGTGCAACATGCTGATGTAATTTCCTGTAAGGTACATCTTTTTGGGATTATATGGTTTGGGATTAAGGTCTGAGATGCAGTTGATTTTCCGCTCTTGGCAGTTCACGTTCAAGCCGAGATCTGAAATTTGGAGATTGCAAGTGCATACAGTTGGACACTCAAGAGAGACCGGGGCTTTGGTTTGGTACGCCACCACTGGGTCGTAATTCTGCGGTTTGCTGGAGGAAACCCTTGCCGTCGGTTTGGTACGTAGCTTCCCTGATTGACGGCTGCCCCTTGGGGGTTGGGTAGCACGTATGATATTTGACGACGCGATTGCCTCGGGTTCGTGAAATGCCTCAGCACCCATCTCATACTCGGCTATGGCTCTTTTTGGACAAAGTTCCTGCTTGGAGATCACGTCAAGGTCCCTGCCATGAAGCCTGAAGGGCGCTTCACACACTATGTCTCCTGCTAACGACTTATACGAGATGCTTTCTAGCCAGTCTTTGAGCCCAATAAGCTCGCATGTACAGTTCCAAGGATTCTCTTCGAGTTGTATTTCTACAATTTTGGATAAGTGTTCAAGAAGTCCATTATAAGGGAGAACCTTAAGCTGGTTCCCTCGTAGGTCGAGGTGGGTCAACGAAACAAACTGGAAAACATATCTGGGTAAGGAGTAGAGCAAGTTGTCGTTCAGAATCAGCACGTCTAGACAGCGTAACCTGTTGAGGGTGTTCGGTTCAATGCGGCTGATGTAATTATAGTCGACTTGAAGGTACTCCAGACTTTCCAGGCCAATAAAAGTGTCGTCCCTTAGCACCTCGATTTTGTTGTTGTTCAAGTGCAAGCGCTTCAGCGCACTGAGTCCGTTAAAAGCCCCGCTCTCAATCTCGGCTATGTCGTTACTGCCAAGATGCAAGATCCTGAGTCCTTCGTAACGTGAGAAATCATCAAGCAAAAGTTTCTGCAGCAGATTTCCTGCGAGAAACAGATGATGTGTGTTGAAGCGCAGAAATCCCACTTCAGAGAGATTTACGATTCCGCGTCGTTCACAGCTGGTTATCAAATCTCCGTCTTTTTCTTCGCAAACACACAACCCTTCGCAAACGTCCTCGTAAATATCAAACGTCTCGCTAAAACAAACAGATATGGTGATAAACGATATCACAGTTGCGCAGACTTTCATGTTTATCAGCGTGGATGGTGATAATCACTTCAGTTTCGTCGTTTGTTCTAGAAGAAGAGAAAGAGAGAGAGAGAGAGAGAGAGAGAGAATAATACATTCATGATATAAATAATCCATATTAGTATTTTGAATTGAGCGTACCACTGCGTAGTGATATTCTGATTAACACAGGCTGTTATGTAAAGAATACACAGATTATAGCTTTATCTCTAACTGTTACAAAGCACTGAGACTGGAGACTCCTTCCACAATTAGTAAAAAAGAAATACACGTTTTTAAAGTCCGTGTCTATAATAAACTGTTGCTATAGTAACGACTTAAAGCTGACATTACTGTGTGAGCCATGCTGTTAGTCATGGACAACACCTGCTGACTAATCAGATTCGAGCCTTAAACAGCACCTGTATGATGTCAGAATGCACACACACACAGACACACACATACACACACACACACACACATATATATATATATAAACCTGCTCATGTTCTTCTATAAAACACAAACCTCATTAAGTGGAGTTTAGTTTCTTGCGTCTTGTCTTTTCCCGTTGCAGATGTTTTTCATTCATGAAACTAAAGTTTCATTATAAATGAATGCACACGCATATTATTATTTTTTAACTCGTACTAAACATCATAACTAAATAAAGGTCCCGAACTAAGAAGCCCCGTGAAATCCTGCTTTCTGAGACCCACACAGTTCATCAAAATAAATAAATAAATAGAACACGAGAAACATTGGTGATGACATGCATGTAAATAACGTGTCAAGCCCGAAGCGCATGACCTACATCTTATACATGTAAATGTTTATTTTCTCTAATTTTTCATACATATTTTAAGAACATTTTCTCAGCGTGATCCACTTACCGGTGACGTTAAGATCCACAAAACATTTGTTAATAAACGAGAACTGTTGATTCATTATCGTGAAGATGACGAATTCCGCCACATCTCCGTCCTCTGCCTGTCTCCTTCTTCTCTCGTCTCTCTTTCCTCCCTTTCTCTCTTCTCCGTCTCTTTGGCTCGTCTTCCTCTTTTAATCCTCCCACTCCTCTGCTTCCTTTTCTCCACCTCTACTGCATTATTCTAAAGATCTCCCCGTCATGTGTGTTTAATCTTTATGTAACAAGGCTGATTTACCAGAGGACAGGACATGAGCTGCAGTGTCTCCCTCTCTGTCTTTCCTCTCCCTCCTACACTCTCTCTCTCTCTCTCTCTCTCTCACACACACACACACACACTCTCTTTCTTTCTCTTTGCCTGTTTAGCCTGCCTCTGATTGGCTCTCCTCTTTTTTTAATCACCCCTTGCCTTATCGTGATTCGCAGCTGAATATTTTCACTAAGAATAAAACAAACATCTACATTTGCGTTGCATAACTGCATGTGTTATATTTCACAGTGGAAAAACACCTTCAGGTGAATCAGGACAAAACCAACGCAGCAGGAGCGAGTGTGAAGAAAACTTCAGTGCTTAATGACAGAAAATATACAGATATAAAATGTTATGTATTCAATAAGAATTATTTATGCTGCAAAAATAATCTAATAAAAATATATAATACATGGACCTCAAGCCACGCCTCCTTCACTGAGACTGACACATATATAGGCCACGCCTCCTTAACTAAGACTGACACATATACAGGCCACGCCTCCTTAACTAAGACTGACACATATACAGGCCACGCCTCCTTCACTGAGACTGACAGATACACAAGCCACGCCTCCTTCACTGAGTGACAGATACACAAGCCACGCCTCCTTCACTGAGTGACAGATACACAAGCCACGCCTCCTCCCCTGAGACTGACAGATACACAAGCCACGCCTCCTTCGTTGAGACTGACAGATACACAAGCCACGCCTCCTTCACTGAGTGACAGATACACAAGCCACGCCTCCTTCACTGAGACTGACAGATACACAAGCCACGCCTCCTTCATTGAGACTGGTTGAAACAGATTCCACACCTACATTATGCCTTCATATAACAGATCAAAATACAGATACAAATAGTCAGGGAATACACACGCACACACACACACCTACACACACACACACACACCTACACACACACACACACACACATTCCTATTTATTCTGAATGTAATATTTAATTCATGAGGCCCAGATGTATGTAGAACACCACATTCCAATTTTTACAGGCTCACTGATGAACTGCAGTACACACACACACACACACACACATACAGTATACAGTGTGTGTGTGTGTGTGTATATATACTGCGGTTTATCAGTGAGAATTTAGACAGTAAAGCTGAGCTCTGCTGCGTTCCTAAAGTTCTCAGAGTCTCAGAGTCACATGATCACTGAGTCTAGACGAGTCAGGAGTCGAATGTAAGGAAGCTGAGCGAGCGGGTTCGAGCGGGTTCGAGCGGGTTCGAGCAGACTCCACCGCGCTCAGGCATTAAAATTCATTTATGGACTTTACTGCAGAATTTTGACTGCAGATTTCTAAGCTAATGCTATTGAACTGATTCAGGAGTCAGGTTTAAAACTCACACACACACATACACACACATATACACACACACAGACAACAAACCAGCACAAGTCGATTGAATAAAAGAAGAATAAAATGCACGCTTATTTCAGAAATATAGAGCAATTTTACAGAAAAGAAACTGCATTCTTTAATTAGAGTTCTGATCTTGTTAGGTTGATGTCGATTGGACGCGCAGCAGAAATTCACAGATGTTAGGAGAGAGAGGGGGGGGGGGGGGAGCGTAACCCACCCACAGAGCACGGTCGGTTTGACTCTCCTGGCTCTCGGCCACGGATGGCTGAAAGAAGATAAATACCTTTTTTTTACTCCACACAGTCTTTGCTGATTTGAGCATGTACTGTACAATATGTTGAATCCCGTCTCAGAGCGTCATGTAACAGAGTGTAGAGGTCTGATGCTCTAGATCACCTGGGTGAGGGAGGAGACCGAACATCTCCATCATTATCTCAGAAACAAGACCTGAAAACAGGTGAGGAGCAGCTTCACCAGGAACAGCTGTGTGATGGTGTGATGGTGGGTTCAGCTGAATCTGTTGCCAGGCGACAAACCGTATTGAAATAGAGAGGAAGTTTAAGTTATGATGCACATTTCAACCTAATGATTTGTTGTTGTTGTTTTTGGTCAGTGGAATTAATTGGCTTGATTATGAAGTGCTCTCAGTCAGCTTCTCTGTACATCACGCTATCCTCCGCTATACATCGTCCCTTAACAGTTAATTAAACTGACATTCTCACATATGACGTAGATCCGTGGAGAAAGAACAGCAGAGCATGATTTTCTGTATGATTTTCTGTATGATTTTCTGTATGATTTTCCCCAGTTTTATGATTTGCACGAGCTTGCGTTCCTTGCACGTCAGCCGCATGTTAAAGCACGTTAACGTCCGGAGCCGGAAAAGGTGAGTAATTGGTTTTAAATCTAGCGAGCTGAAGACTACCACGTCACACTCGAGCGGGTTTTTCCTTAATACCTCATGAAGTCTTTCAGCTTAGAGGGTAATCTCTGGAACAAGGCTCTGAGCCTGAGCTGACTGCTCGTCTTAAAGACCGCCGTTGCGACTCAAGTGGTGCTGGCTGGAGATATGCGATCGGACACAGCAGGTAGGAAATGGGTCACGGTCTGCATCACGGCGCTGAACCGCAAGACTTCCTGCAGTTCATTGTGCGCGGTACTTTTGCTCCATATAAAATAAACATCTTTAATAGTTTTACACTTTTCTGGTACGACTTTCTTATTAGGGACAATTTAAACAATCACTATATGCAGATCCAGAACATGAAGAAAATGTTCAATTACTGATCCAGGACTGGGGAGAAGACATGGAACAGGTGGACACGTTAGGCTAATCAGCCAATCACATGATCACAGGGGCGGAGCCAGGACTGGATAAAACCACATTATGAGAACGTAAATCGTGCTGTTCACTGAATCCTGGATGAATAAGGCAGATCCTGTGCTTGAGCTGGAATGTGTGTGTGTGTGCGTGTGTGTGTGTGAGTAAGAACTGGTGTAAACAATATACAATTAGAGAGAGATCTCATGTGACACAGAACTGCTCTGTCCCTCTGCGAGACCTCGTACCTCCCTGCAGTGAGTTTGGGAACATCATTATTTCTGCTGTATTTCCCTCCCAGTGGAAATGCAGTTAGAGCGGTGAATCACTTTAATGCTCAAACTCAACCGTAGCGCACCCCGGGGGCCATCGTCTTTATTTTGGGTGATCTCAACCAACCTGATTTCATCGATATGTCAAACACGAAACCTGAAACAACAGAGTGTTGGATTTAAGGCTTTGGAAACATTAAAGGTGTTTATAATACCGAGGTTCGTCCTCTGGTATCTCGACTGTCCTGATCTCTTGTCCACATAAAGCCTTGAGTCTCTGCACTGGACTGGGGACAGCGTGACTTCGGCTGCACTAACTGGAGCAGTTTAGAGCACAATAACAGAGTATAATCACATTCTCTGCTGATGATATAAAGCATTAAATGGTCTCGCGCCGCAGTATCCGAATGAACTGCTAGTGTCTTATGATCCGCCACGCCTACTTCGATCAAAGGATACAAAGGAAAACTACAGCAGGGGGCGGAGCTTTTTCTTACAGGCTGAAAACCTATTTAATTAGCCAAGCATTTTTATAAATAGATTTGCCTTAGGTAAAGGAGCAGATCTGGGGGACTCATGGACGTAGAGTATTA
>JAQMYI010000036.1:645453-657990 GCA_030014275.1 Clariallabes melas | reverse complement strand
TGACAAAAATAGCATAAAACACATTGACTTTTATAGGTGGGTCAAAAATGACCCATTTATGGAAGAGTGTAGGGTCAGATCACTCGTGCATCATAGGGTTAACTAACAGGCTGGGTTGCCAGTTGCACAATAAACGGTTAAGATGTGTTCTTAGGCTTCTAACAAATTAGTTTTTTATTAGAGGAGGAAGGTCTTACAGTGAAAACTGTAGAAGAATCTAACCTGCAACTCATGTGAATGAAACAAAATACACCAAAAAAATCCATGATTAAAAAAAAAAAGGTTTTTTTATAAAATCACCTGTTCCACTATTATTGGCACCCCTAACCGTTGGCTAAAATAAATGTAATTAGAGCATAAAGTTGATCAGAGTATCTAGAAAGTTAAGTTAATTAATAATTCATGACTTCCTGTTTCCCTGTGATATAAATATAACATGACTCAGAGGCCTATTTCTCTTATCCATTCTTCAACATAGGAAAGACTAGAGAACACCCCATTCGAGTAGGGCAGATGTGTGTCGACCTTCATAATCCAGGAAATGGATAGAAAATAGCCGCTCGCCTAAAGTCGCCCATATCTACAGTCAGAGGAATCGTTAAGAAGTTTAAAACAAGGCTGGACAAGGACCCGAGTTTATCTCATCCCGCACAGTCAGAAGGATGGTAAGAAAACTAACAAAATCTCCAAAACTCACTGTTAGAGAACTGTGTCAAAATGTGGCATCTTGGGGTCACAAATTCTCCATAACAACCATCAGACGTTATCTATATGCAAACAAGTTGTTTGGGAGGCATGCAAGGAAAAAACCTTTTCTCATCCACAGCCACAAACATAAACACCTGGCGTTTACTAAGACTAAAACTGAGACCATGTGCTGTGAGACTAAGAGGGAGTTTTTTGGAAAAAAATACTGTCTGGGTCTGGTTTAAAACAAAAGATGAGTAATAAGATGCGGAAAAGCACCTAATCCCATTGTGAAGTATGATGGAGGATCTGTGATGCCGTGTTTCTCTTCCAAAGGCCCTGGGAACCTTGTTAGGGTGCATGGCATCATGAACTCTCTGAAATACCAGCACATTTTAAATCTAACCTGATGGCCTCAGTCAGAAAGCTGAAGATGGGTCGTCATTGGGTCTGTTAGCAGGATAATGGCCCAAAACATGTGGCAAAATCTATACACAAATGGTTCACCAGACACAAAATCAAGCTCCTCTCATGGCCATCTCAGTCCCCAGACCTCAATTCAACCCAATTGAAAACTTGTGGGGTGAGCTGAAGATGAGAGTGCGTGGGAGAGGACCCAGGACTCTAGAAAGATTGTGCAAATAGGAATGTTCAAAGATGCCTCTATCTGTATTCTCCAATCTTGTGAAATGTGGTAGGAGGAGATTAAGTGCTGTCTTGGGGTTGTACGAAGTATTCAAATCAGGGGTGCCAATAATTGTGGCACACATGATTTCACATAAAAAAAGTGTGTGTGGGTGTGTGTGTAAAAAATAATAATATTGAAATATTGATAATCTGCTCATGTTTATTTTACAGGAGACTAGCAAACATTGGCTTCTGCTAGGATGCTGGGTGATGACCGCGCTTCCGATCAGCTTAGCGATCTGCAGAAATGACATACAACTGAGGTTCCACCCATGTGACATGCAAGAGAATTACACTACCGGGGTAGTAACGTTCTACTGCAGTCACCGAACTTTGCGTTCCATCCCAGACATTTTCCTGAACACCACCATTCTCAATGCATCATACAATGAAATCAACAACCTAACACTGGAGTCGCTGCAAGGCTGTGAAAACCTGACAGTTCTCAAACTAGACAGGATAGGCAAAAATCAGACTGTAACCATCGATGAGGGCTTTTTTGCCAATTTGACAAAACTGAGAATTCTAACGCTTAATGAGCTGGGCCTGTCCAAGATGCCTACAGAACTCCCAAGTTCCCTAGTAGAACTGAGACTGGACGGGAACAAAATATTCTCATTAAGTTCCAGAAACTTTTCACAGTTAAGAGACCTGACCCATCTTTATATGTCCAAAAACTGTTATTATTTTAATAGCTGTTTCAGGAATTTTAAGATTGATAACAGAACTTTTTCCAGCTTGGACAAGTTAGAACATCTGAGCTTGTCATATAATAACCTTTCCCATGTTCCCAGAGACTTACCTGTCTCCCTAATAACACTCGACCTCGCTTCCAACATGATATCGTTCATCGGAGAAAATGATTTCAAAGAGCTCTCAAAACTCAAAACTCTTAAAATCCAGGGAAATTGTCCACGCTGCCACAATGCTCCGTACCCCTGCGTTCCATGTGCAAATGGCTCTATCGATATTCACGAACGAGCTTTCGACCACCTTAGGAACCTTACTTTATTGCATCTTGCTGGAAATTCTATTTCTGTCATGAAGGAAGAATGGTTTAATAACCTTTCAAATCTGAGGGAACTCTACCTTTCCTACAATTTTTTGAGCAATCAGATCGAAGATGAACATTTTTTGCAAAATTTATGGTTTCTGAGAAAACTCGATCTCTCGTTTAATTTTGGATTACAATCTTATCCAGAAACAGTGAACCTTTCCCCGTCCTTTGCCAACTTGTCCAGTCTTCGCACTCTGCACATGCAAGGTTTGGTTTTCAAAAAGATTGAACAACAATCTCTGCAGCATCTTTATGGTTTGCAGAATCTGTCCACATTAGATCTAGGAATCAATTTTATCGTGCATGTGGATCCAGATGTCTTTAAACAATTTCATAATTTAAAGCTGCTGTATCTGTCAGAAAACCGTCTCTATCCCATCACTAACTCTGAGGTTAGAACGGCAGACAATAACGTGAAGCCGCCACGCTTCAACCTCCCGGGCCTGATGGATTCTGGTTCTCAACGACAACAAGATCCTTTTCATAAACCTATCCCGAGGCTCATCAAACCAGAGTGCTACGCTGCTGGCCGCGTCTTGGACCTGAGCAGAAATAATCTGTTTTTTATTTCCCCAAAGCAATTTGAAGGTTATGAAAACATTTCCTGCCTCAACCTGTCCAGAAACGGCTTTGCATCAGCGTTAAATGGAACAGAATTCACAACACTGCCTAACCTCAAATATTTAGACCTGTCTTTCAATAAGATTGATTTGGCCTACAATTACGCTTTTGAAGAATTAAAGGAGCTGGAGGTGCTTGACATCAGCAGTAACTCCCATTACTTCATAGTGCCTGGGGTGACGCATAATTTGTTTTTCATACAGAATCTACCTAAGCTGAGGGTACTGAACATGAGCTCCAACAGCATTTTCACCCTGACGACCAGGTACATGTGCAGCCACTCACTTGCCGAGCTCCAGTTCCAGGACAATCAACTTGGGAAGCTTTGGAATATTGATAAGTACGAGAAACTTTTCTGGAACTTAACAAATCTGACAAATCTAGATATATCGTCGAACCACATCCAGACGATACGTAAAAACGTTTACAAATACTTGCCTGTCACTTTGAAAAGATTCAGCCTGAGCCACAATAATCTGAAGAGTCTCAACTGGACGTTGATGAGGAACTTTATACATCTCGAGGAGCTCATTCTCAGCCACAACATCATGAGCTATGTCTCTGGATACATAACCCTGAATATGCCGTCATTACGTTACCTTGACCTGAGCTTTAACAAGATCTCTCAGCTGGCAGATCGGTTTCTTGAAAATGCTCTTAATCTCAAAAAGCTCGATCTGAGTTTTAATAAAATAAGTACCATTAAAAATTCAACCTTCCCATCCAATGAGGCACTTTATTTGGAAACATTGTACCTTCATAACAACCCCTATCACTGCACGTGCGACATGTTGGACTTTATCCTTTGGATTAAATACAGCAAGGTGAAAATCCCCAAACTGTACACTTCACTGAAGTGCAACGTCCCTGAAGCGATCAGGGGTCACAGGCTGATAGAATTTGACATCAGGCAGTGCCTTGACCCTAATGTTGCCTGGATCTACATCGTCACCACTTTGTTCATCGTGTGCGTCACTTTTGTATCCACCTTGATGCACTTGTTTTACTGGGACCTCTCATACGTCTTCTACTACACAAGGGCTAAAGTCAAAGGCTACCAGCACCTGAGCTCTAGAGACAATGTCTACGATGCCTTTGTTACCTACGACTCCAAAGACCCGCAGGTGTCCGATTGGGTCCTGAACCATCTCCGGGTTCAACTGGAGGAACAGGGTGATCACTTCCTTCCAGTCTGTTTGGAAGAACGTGACTGGCTGCCTGGCTGCCCCATTCTGGACAGCCTGACCCGGAGCATCCGCCAGAGTCGCAAGACGGTCTTTGTCCTCACGAATTCCTACGTGAACAGCGGCTCCTTCAAGATGGCCATGTACCTGGCGCACCAGCGGCTCCTGGACGAAAGTGATGATGTCATCGTCCTGCTGCTACTTGAGCCCGTGTTACAGAACTCGCATTTCCTGCGTCTACGGAGGCGCCTTTGCAGCCACAGCGTGCTGGAGTGGCCCCGGACGCCCGCCGCAGAGCCCTGGTTCTGGCAGTGTCTGAGAAACGCAATTCGGGTCGAGAACAAAGTCATGTACAACAACATCTACTCCAGATACTTTACTATCAGAAAGAGACCGTGAGAGAAACGATGAACGACAAAACATGACAACAGCATATTCATGTATTTTATATTTCCTTTCCAGTTAACAGATGTGTGTGTGTGTGTGTGTGTGTTCGTAGGTTGTCAGAACTTATCTATATATTAGAAATTTTTTCAAGTTGGTTACTAGGGTGTTGCTATCCTAGATGGTTGCTAGACTGTTGCTAAGTAGTCAGTAGTCAAAATCCAACCTTCAGACATGATGTGTGTCTTGGCTGGACTATGTTTGAAATCAACAAAACACTGTGACCGTGTTGCTGAAATGTTGCTTTAAAGCCCTTCTCTCTCAGCAACGTGTCGTTTTTCTACCCCGTGCTATCAGAAGGAACGCTGTACTGTACAGGTGTGTGTGTGTGTGTGTGTGTGTGTGTGTGTGTGTGTGTGTGTGTGTTGTATTAAATAATGTTTAAAGGTTCTCTGGATTTAATGGGATGTGTGCAAACACAATATCAGATGTGTGATCAGTGATAGTGATAGTTTATAAAACTTTACATAGTAACTCTGAGAATCTCAAACAAATAAAAATGTTTTTATATGTTTAATTGTTTTTTTTGTTAACAATTTCATTTCCATTTGTTCTTTTTTGCCCCTTAATAAAATTTTAGAATTTATTTACATTACACCTTGATTGCTTGAATTAATTTTTTATAAAATCCTTCACATTCTTCTTACTTTTTGTTGTTTATTCTTTTTGGCGTGTTTTCATCATTTTATCATTGTTGTTTTTGTTGTCCTTTTTAAGACATCATTAATATCTGTAACTATATACGATATATAATATTATAATAGCAGGAGACACTGCATGTTGCGATTTCACACCACAGGGTTGGAGGTTCGAATCGCCTGTGTGTCACCTTCTCCCCGTGCTTGGTGTGGTTCCTCAGAGTACTCTGCTGTACGTGCCGTGTAGGCTGTGTCCTTTACAGTACCTTGAGTTTCCTGGGACATGCTCCAGTCCAGGCCCCCTTGGATTCATTCACCCCTCGACCCCTACATGCACTCACTCACTCACTCACTCACTCATCGTCTGTACCACGGGGGGACCCGGAGCCTGTCCCAGGAGACTTCAGGCTTAGACCCCTGGACGGGGTGCCAATCTATTGCACACACACACACACACACTGCGGTCATTTTGGGAATGCCAGTTATGCTAATCTTCATGTCTTTGGATGAATAAATTAATGAATAAATTAATTTATTAATATTATTTAACATTAGAATAATAACTGCTAATTGAAAATAATTTTTTTTGCTGTTAAATGAGTGGGGAAAAAAAAACTTTTTTTAAATCGTGGATTATTAAGGCAGCAGTTAAGAATATAATCATATTGTTATGCACACAATGTCCGCCAGATGTCGCGCTCGCGCGGTTTTTCTAGGGCGTTGGCTTACTGTGTTCTCATTGGCTGTATGCTAATCAGCGCTGTGACGTCACCCGCACGGGGCGTATAAAGAGGCCGAGCCCGCGCGCTCCGGCGTCACAGCGCCTTGTGTTCCTCACATCTGTCTCTCTGCTCTTCAGCCTCGGTGAGTATGGAGGATCTTTATTCCAGCATATTTATATCATTATCATTATTCTACTCCTAATAATTCACCAGACTAGACATCATCTAGAGCAGGAAATTACTTTATTTCACACTTCATAATGATGCAGAAAAATCACCATGTTTATTATTATAAATGTTATCATTTCCACTTTAGGCCTTTATTGTGCATGATCTTGTAAAATCCTACTAAAACGACACTGCTGCATTTCTATTGGCTATAGCAGGTTATAACTGTTATATTATAGCTATAATGAATTAACGGTGTGACTACACGGCACAGAGCAGCAGCAGAAGCGGAGCTCTCTTTGTTCACATCCCCGTCTGTGTGATGCAGAATGAAGTGATGCACAGATTATTACATGGTGCAATAAATAAAATAGAGACATGGAATAATAATAATAATAATAATAATAATGCACAATAACTGAACGTCTAGACAGTGCTCATAGGGCGGTGCCGGTGGCAAGTCAGGGTCACAATGCAGTTGTCTTCTTAAATAAAAATAAAATAAAACCTTAAAGAATAAGAATGCACTTTATTTCAAAAATATATCACAATGTGAGAATTCATCGTGCGTTCATGCAAGACGTCCGGTTAAGATATTTTTATGGCTATTTCCGGGTTTCAGACATCAGCAGGGAAGATTTAGAAACTAATAATAAAATTGTTATTCAGGTTATTGAAGCTTACACGCTGACGCTAAGCAACACACCGATAACGTTCTTGTTTTGTCTTTGTGTGTTTTAGAAATCAACCACAAACATGTCAGACAAACCTGATCTGGGGGAAGTGGAAAAATTTGACAAGTCCAAACTGAAGAAGACGGAGACGCAGGAGAAAAATCCTCTGCCGTCTGCAGAGAGTAAGGAAAAAATAAATATATAAATAAAAAAAATTAAATTATATATATATATATATGTACAGTATATATATATATATAGTGTGCTTGCATGTATATAATTAATGAAATCATTAAAACATTATCTGGTAGATAATATATAATATACACTACAGAGATCATGAATCTTCCACTTGAGAACAAATTTTCACGTTTTTATTATTAATATACTGACACTGTTCTTATTTTTTTTCCTTTCCTCAGCTATCGAACAGGAAAAGCAGGCAAGCTCGTCATGAAACTTCCTCCCGAGACTCCACTATGCACTGCACTGCCTTCATCTTTTCACCTTATCTTTTTCTTAAAAAAAAAAAATGTTTAATTTGTTAAAACGAAACCAACCCTAAGATGCGTTCTGATTGGACGAAACAAAACCACCATCTTATGGCCCGCACCTCCATTTCATTTTTGTTTGGTTATTTGAAATAAAATGAAGAAAACGCACCACTGCGAAGAACGATGGACGTGGGAGGTCATGAAGAGGAGGAAGAGGAGGTGGAGCTTCAGCCTCAGGGCGGGGCCGGGGGTTTGATTGACAGCTTCCTGGGACGTTTACCATCCAGACCCGGGCTGATTGGTGTCAGATGTTGAAAATCATGCAGTGTTTTCTTTTTTTTTTTTTTTTTCCTTAAAATTTAATGTTTAAGATTATTTTGTAATCTAAAGTTCAAACCTTGGAATGCACAATATTTTGTTTATGCAAATAAAAAAGAAAAGAAAAACCTGTTAATTTTTGTGGTGAAGGTTTCAGTTTTTTCTTAGGTTTGATAGATTTAAAAAAAAAGCAGTTTAGAATTCTTCTTATTTGTTAATCCTTGTGGAGATCCTAGTGGCTAAATGAAACCTCCATTTTCACTGAAGATGAGGTTTTTAAATTAGAATAATTTAGTGTAAGATTTCTCTTCCTCATAGCACTTCCTTCATTTCCTTGTGAGTGTGCTGGTGAGGTTTAAGACGCAGCGAGGCCGGTATATAAAAAGCTTAGCTGGATCACACTGGAACAGGGTCTGACTTTCTGATTTCTGAACAATTTCATGTAACTCATCAATCATCATTTTAGTGAACGATCATTCTCTGCATGACTCACGGTGTATTTTTTGGGAGCCTGTAAAACAATGCAAGCTTGACATGTGGATCGTCTCTTTAACCAAGCGGCCATTTTGGAGGCCCTGCTATCCATGGTTCAGTGTCATTTAGCACTTACACCACGGTACCCTGTAGGCGTTATGGTGTGAAGAACAAGTGGTCTGAAATCTCATCAGTGCTAAAAACATGTCCCGAAAGAGAACTGAGTCGTGCTGAGTCCACCAAAGCCCAGAGGTCACTCTCAGCTAGTTCCCTTTCAGTTCCACTTTTTTTGTGTAAAACTAGTGAAAGGATTCAGGCGTTGGAATAAGGATACAAGTTTTACTTCTTTTTTTTTCACCTTACGTGTGGTTAAACATGTCACTGTGGAACACACGCATTTCTGGACGATGTCCAGACACATCAGACTCTTTTCAGTCTTTACAATATTTCTGGCAATAGGTCCTGTTCTGCAACCTCACACACACACATACACTTTGTTTATAGAAATGTATCCCATTTATGTCAGATTATCATCACTTGTTCCGTTTGCTCCTCCTCCTTAGATGAAATAATTCACAGTGAGATTGCGGGGCAGCGCGACCCCTGCCCCAGTGGGCCTTCATTCCTTAGTGCTTTGCTGCAGTTCCCATTTTCCACCAGTAGGTGTAATGATAGCTCGATGTACAATAAGTCGCTGACTTACGAACGAGTTCCGTTCCGAGAGCACTAAGTAAGTCTGACAAAGTGCGTCTTATACACGTTTGACACAAATATACAATGTAAAGCATAAAAAACAAACATTTAGTTGCGCATTATCTTCTCGCAAGACTGCGCCTCCAAATCGCGAGGGGAATCCCGATGACGCAGCGGGGTCAGCTGACGTAGTTTAAAGGGAAGCCGGGAAGACGTTGGGGGACGATAATGCTACATAGTGTTTACCGTACCCTTTGACTAGACGCCATTTTGTCTCAGAGCTGTATTGGACTGTGACCTCAAATGTCCGTAAGTCAGGGACTTCTTGTGTAACAGTCAGCACCTTCCTCAGTATGGTTACATAACATTGTTTAAAAATAAAAGAGCTAGCTAATCAGAGGAATATCGGCTTTTATCTTTTAAATCGTGGCAAATTTTGTTTTTTATGTTGTAATATTTTATATAATGTATGTATCATATATAAAAAATAATTACATAAAAATATATCATAAAATATATATACGATTTTGTACATTTTTGGCGACTAAAAAGAGGAAATAGTGTTTAAAAAGAATTAACAATACACAGAGACTTTATGACTGTATGTCTTGTCACTCATGCTCATAATAAAACACTTCCTCATTTTATCTAAAGACAAAATTAATGGCATCTACAGTTTAACAGAGTCAATCATCATCCACCGAATTTAACTGACCTTAAGTGCTGAGGTTTTATATATACTGTGTATGTACACACACACACACACACTACAATATATAGTATAGTTCAAATTTGACCTTGACCTTGGCTTGGTGACATTTCATATGTTTTTTGACACATTCAATAATGTCCTCCCCTTCTTTTATGTGTGATGGTAAAGACAAACAGGCACACAGGCACACACACACACACACACACTGGACGTCAGCACATTCACCACATCATCTGTTTGTCCTGCAGAAATGACATTTTTGACATTTATATCTCATGCACGCTGTCTCTTACTTCCTGTTTGTTGTGGTTATTCAGTACTTTCATTATGAGCCACACACACACACATGCATGCACATACACACACACACACACAGCATTTATTTAAACAAGTCCTTCCTATACATCTCCAATCATTATTAAAAAAATTGTTTCATTGTTTAATAATAATGCAAATCAGCCTTATTATGATTGTAATAAATAAATAAATAAATAAATAAATATTAGTGTGTCTATGTAGCATTTTGTCATTATTATTAGTTTTCTATGATTAGCAGCAGGTATTTAGATGCACTGCACCAGTGTATCTGCTTCTTGATTGTTTACATTTCAGTAAAAAATTTTGTTTGTCTTTTTAATTAAATAATAATAATAATAATAATAATAATAATACTAATAATAATAATAGTTATTCGGGAAGGCCTGGGTTCAATTCCCACCCAATGCCCAGAGCCCCGCCACTGCATGAAGTGCTGGTCCAAAGCCCAGATAAAAAGGGAGGGTTGTGTCAGGAAGGGCATCCGGCGTAAAACCTGTGCCAAGTCGCTGTCTGCTGTGGCGACCCCTCGACGGGAGGGGACAATAATAATAATAATAATAATAATAATATTTATTCACTTTTTTAAATTGTTTGATGACACTTTTGTTGTGTTCTGTGCTCTCCTCATTATATCTGACCAGCATCTGTGTCCTAACATGGGATTTTATCTGGTTTATAAAAGTGCATTTAGTTGCTTCCATGCAGTTTTTAGCCCCTTTTGGCCAGACTCGTGTGACCCTTTTCGCTTTCCGATTTAGTCATTGTTTCCTGTAAAGCCAGCTGCACACTTTTTAATTTATTGTCAATCAGCGCTCTTTAGGCGCCGATGGCAAAAGACATCGTTCTTTTAAATCTCAGTGTGTGAGCGCTGCTACGACAACAACGCTCATGTAAATGCCACCAGTAGGAGAACACCAAACTCACACTTCAGCTACACATATGGACCGAGCGACGGTGATCAATAAAACATGGTAAAGGACAGAAAAAGTCCACCACCTTGATCTCAATTTGTGTTTACGCGACAGTAGATCTCCATAAACAGGGGTCTAGTGTTAGAGGATCCTCTTTGCTAGCCTTAGCGCTAGTTTCCCCATCCATCATCTTTTGGGGATGGAGATTAACACGTGACGTGACACACCTGACGTGAGCTCCCGGTCAGAACAGTTAACATTGCTCGAGCTAGCTAATGCTAAAGTAGCCAGTTATTAAAGAGGACTTTACTCATTCGGGATTTACTCATTCTCTCGGCCAAATCCTCCACCAGTCTCTTTGAACACCTTTAAATATAACTTAAGCAGCACATGATGACCAGAAGATAAACACCGATTTATTGTATAAAAGTGTGCGGAGTGTGCACAGCGTGTGAGACATTGCTATTCATGCTAGATGCTAATTCAATTCAGATGAAGTCAGTTTTATTTTTATAGCGTTTTTAACAGTGGTCATAAATCACTTTATTTAAACACACTGCCGTTAAAACAATAGGTGTGTGTGTGTGTGTGTGTGTGTGTGTGTGTGTGTGTGTGTGTGTTTCACACAGCAATAATTGTTAAAAAATTTGGCCTGTGTCTGTTGTACAGCCATCTGGCAGAGCTGTCACACACACACACACACACACACACGCACACACACACACACACACAAAACACTGTTTAAAATAGTTATTTATGTATTTGTCTAAAACATTTTTTCAGTATATATGAACACACACACATACACAAATCCTTTTTCTGCACGTCATAATTATCTGCTAGTTATTTCTACAAACGAACTTCATATTTAATTAATAAGTGATGAATAAATATCGTTTATCGAGAGTTTCTGTACGTTTATTTCCGCCTGTGTTAGACGAACACCTCGCATGTTTTTTCTCAGCTTCTGTGCAGAAAGAGGAAGTTAGCATTTAGACTAATGTAGCAAATACGAAACTCATGTCACTCACACACACACACACATGCACACTCACACACATTTTTTTTGCTTAAATTACACTTAAAATTATTTTAACCTCTTAGCCTTCTTCTCAGAGCCCGCACAGGCTAAAGATAAAACACATGCTGAATTTATAAGGTTTGTTAACTGGTTCATTTCAAAATTTGGAGGGAAATTAATTAACTAATTAAACAGAGGAAAACTGAGCTCCAAACAAATGATGTGTTAGACATCAGTGACTGTCGATCTAATTAATTTAATAACCAGTGTGATGATCTAATGACTTTCTGTTTATATTAGAATATATATATATTAATCTCGGATTGTTTTAGTTTTAAACGAAGATAACCCCTATAGTCCTGGAAGCGATTTCGGATAGGCAGTAGCAGGAGTTGATACTCTCTTCACTATAAGACGGATCGGTAGCGTACCCTGTAATGGGTGTCAGAATAATTGGTTTCAGAACCCTGTAACGGGGAGTCAGTAGACTATAAGGGGGGTCAGAACCCAGTAACGGAGGACACTATCTTGTGAAGACGTCCAATACCATGTAACACATGTCTGTATTCTGTAAGGGGGTCTGTACATTATCACGAGGGTTGGTACACTGTGCCAGGGGTATATACAGTACACTGAAAACCAGAGGTGGAAAGTAATGAATTACATTTACTCGCATTACTGTAATTGAGTAGATTTTTTGTGTACTTCTACTTT
>JAQMYI010000036.1:574101-588454 GCA_030014275.1 Clariallabes melas | reverse complement strand
GCGGTTTCGCGCGGTGGCCGTAAGTACGGTTCATCATGATTCACCGCCAGTTTTTGTGCTGTGATTAGGTTTCCATCTTTCCGCACGTCGGTCCTCGCGTAGTCAAACCACACAGGTGAGATAGGGGGTATAACAGTAATCCAAGTACTTTGTAATGCATTACAACCAACACTGGTCACTGCACAAGCATTTCACATCAGAATGTACTCTTTTCTGATCAGTGATCAGGAGAAGTAAAGACATCAGGATGTCTGCTGATTTGTGCTTTTCTTATTTCATATGTTTTGCCGTAGCTACTGTATGCAGTTTGTCAAATTGGTTGTCTGGTATGAGCCGATAATATTCACCAAAACAGAGCAGCTGTGTTATTTGCAGATCTTGAAGTTTTCTTTAAGCACTCTAAAGAGACATAAATGCAGCTGTGTGTAATGTCTAAAGTAGCCGAAGACACTCTGAGAAACGGTCAGGAGGATTAGTTTAAAATCAGTCTCTGGTTCTTAAATGTGAGACAAAAAACTTCCCCGAAGGAAGCTGCACTGAGACCCAACACCCGACGCGCTTGTTCTAGTTATGATACCGGCCTCAAACTCACCGTGCCTGAAGTCTGACCCCGAATAGCAGCCGATATTTCCTTATAAACATGATTGAAAGAGTGTATGGGGATCATTTCCACAAGGATCTTTGATGTTTTAGCTGCACACCAGGAAACAGCAAATGATTAGCGCTAGCATGTGTAAGCTAATGCCATCCATATGGTGCCCTGGCCATAAAGAACATTAAAATAAAATGATGGGAACATTTTCAGGGATTCACCTGCATAAATTATACACTTCCTAACAACTGGATTTAAAACAAAAAGAATGTGTGTATAGGGTCAGGTAGGTCTGGACAGCTTTTTTCCTAAATAAATGAAGTCATCATTTAAAACCTGCATTTAGTCGGGTTATCTTTGTGTAATATTAAAATTAGTTTGATGATCCGAATCATTTAATTGTGATAAATATGCAAAAAAAAACATTTGAAATAAAAAAACGCAATAGGGCAAATATTTTTTCAGTACCTCAATAATTTTCTTTTGTAGAAAGCAAGCATTTCTGTTTCTTTTATTTAAATAAATGTGTACAACTGTGTGTCTACACTGTGGTGTCGAGTGAATAAACACCCACTGGGGGATCAGGAGCGTCTTATGTCTCTAGTCATCAGTCGTCTGTCACACACACATCCATGGTGTCACACTGACTACATTACAGACCGTACATAACCCATGTATAGAAGACTAATGTCTGATGTTTGTAATTCACTTAAATGCCTTCAGGTATGGTTAAGGTTTTAATTATTTTACCCTATAAAAATCTTGACTGTTGTTAGTTCACCGGTGTCCAGCGAGTCGAGCAGTTCTGTGCATGCTAGCCAACTGAATAATTTAACGCTTAAATTTAAAAATGATGTTTTAAAACATACTTTAATTTCAGCCTGAAATGCGACACTTATTAATAATTATACACTTTTAGATACATTTAGTATGACATCACTGACGATATTTTAAAGTGTCCTTGCTAAGTTTTTTTTTGTAATGCATCACATTATTATTATTATTATTATTATATTATATAACATATTCTTGTAAGTGCTGTTGTTTAAATACACCATACAGCCAATCACACAGCGTTAGCATGCCCGCTCTTTATTACGTTAATATCACATGTGCTGTTTAAGTAACAACCAGACGTTTTGTTAATGATCTTAACACCTGTTTTTGAGGCGGTTATTATTTTTCTTGCCTTTTGGGATTACGGATTCTCGTCGGCCTGGCGTCTCGGCTTCAAGCCATAAAAACAGAAGTCAGTCATTAGTATTTACAGGACACTGCGGGACTGAATCCTGAAGGAGCTGCCGTCACATCACCACCGAAACAGATAAGAACTCCTACGTAGTCCATGAAGAGAGAGGGAACAACCAATTAAAACTGTTTAAACAACCAAATAATTGGAACAGAAGCCAGAGTCAGGGATTAAGGATTAAGGATTATGATCTTGTACATCGTTAATAACCAGACTTCATCATAGAACGGCTTAATTAACAGCTTAAACACTTAAACACTTAATTAAGTGTTTATTTTATAATATAGAATAAAAAGTATAGCCATGAGTTTATCTCTCTCTCTCTCTCTCTCTCCAACACACACACACACACAACGCTTCATGACACTAATCAGTCTTTAAAAGACAAATAAATTATAAAAGGAGTGAGTATTACTATAAACATAATTGTAAAAATGTGTGTTTAAAGACGTACATTGAAGAAAACTCAATACAGGACATTTTGCTATAAAACGTAGTGTACAAACAGAACAAAACTTAATATTTACCACAACAAAAACAACACATAAATTATTAAACAATAGAACATTTGAAGTGAGTTTAAAGCCTGGTACTTTAGCATAATAGAACAAACCCATGGATTCCATCAGTATTTCACAAACAATCTACTGGGAAACATTACGCATATTATTTAAACCAGCACAATAGAATTTTAAAACCAGACAAGGTTATTTTATATTTTTTTATATTCTAATGTACTTTTCACCCATAAAATTAAACCTCATTAAAGTTCCCCTTAATTCCAGTTGAGATTAATAATAAACAAAAGAATAATGATTTGATAATTGTGGTTTCTACCACTGCATCAAACAGCCTCGCTTCACAGACACCCGGGCGTCGCTGGAGCTCACCATGAGAAGCAGAGGTCTAAACATAACGCCTGAGGATTTGACCCAGCGTCACAGGAACACCGCACATCTCTTCCCTTGTATCTGCTCCTGTTTTTAGCTTGTGATGATAATCATCTCCATTTCTGTTAATTAGCTTTAATACTGTATTTACAAGAGAATATTTACCAGCAGAAAAAAATAAACAGCTATTTAAACACATATCATGGATCTACACAAGAGTCACTCATTCTCATCAGTATTCTCTGCACTGCAGTTCTTTAAGGCGTGTAGGTACTAATATAATGTTTTTGTATCAAAACACATAAACGTAGGTTGCTTTGCTGTCGCTGCCGACCACGTTTTTGGCGGTGCACTTGTAGAAACCGCTGTCCCTGCTCGACGGGTTCTGGATCACCAGAGCGCCTTGTGGATGGATGTACCTATTGCCGTAAAGTCGCGGATGCGGCCCTGACTTAAGCTGGGTTTTATCTGGAAACTCCCAAAGTACCTCCGGCTTTGGGATACCAATTGAGAAACAGTCAAGCTTGATTGCAAGTCCTGGTCTCCCGTAAGTGACTGCTGAAGGTCCAGTGGTGATGCGAGGTGGATAAGCAATCACAATCACTGCGACTGACATGGACGAGGTGCCGTGTTTGTTGACGGAATTACACAGGTAAGTTCCTCGATCGTATACGGAGGCCTGTTGGACTGTTAGGGTACCGTTGTCAAAAATGACGTATCGTCCTGTTCTCTGTGGCCTGGTCAGGATTTCTCCTCTTGGTAGAGTCCAGGTAAGCTTGGGTGTTGGGTTGCCGCTTGACAGACAGTCTAGTCGGAGGTTTTCACCATTGATAATGCTGACCAGTGAGTTGTACTTGCTGCTGATGGCAGGCTTCTGGTTGGTCCCTAGAGACACTGTCCGTTCCACAGAACCTGCACTGTTACGGCCGACGCATTTGTACATCCCTGCCTCTGAAACCGAAGGGTCTCTGATGATCAAAGTTCCATCAGGCAGATGGTTGAAGCGGAAAATGCTAGTGCCACTCAGCAGGGTTGTTCCATCGGGAAGCGACCAGGTGATCTCAGGACGAGGGTTTCCCTCCATGGAGCAGTTAAGGATCACAGAGACACCGCTGGTGAACTGGACAGCTTCTGTGGCTAAGCTTTTCAGATTTGGTTTCTCAACACGCTCTGTAACGTGGAGCTGTACCTGCAGTCTGGCCTCGCCTGCCTCATTGCGAGCTATGCAGAGCAGCTGTGCAGAGTCACTCTGACGTACGTTGCGGATATCAAGAGTGCCGTTGCGATGAACCATAATCCTGCTGCCATAGTAAGGAGCTGGAAGCACAACGTTCTTAGGCATTATCCACATGACTCGGGGATAGGGTGTGCCTTCAGCTTTGCAGTCCAGGAGAACCCGCTGGTCCTTCTCAGAGGTCTCCTCAGCCATGGTCATGGGACTCTTTATTCCATTAATAATGGGCGCTGAAATCAGAACCTCTACACTAACCACCTTGTGGTCTGTACCTGCTGTATTTTTGACCAAACAAGTGTAATTTCCGCTGTCCAATCGTTGTAGCTTATGGATTTGCAGTGTCCCATCAGTGTTAAGCTGGTATTTGTCTGATCCTGGCAGGGCTATGATGTGGTTGCTTGGAGAAAGCCATGTTATAGTTGGTGAAGGCTGTGCTTTTGCCCTGCATGTAAGCGATGCTGTTTCTCCATGTGAGACTCTGATCACCTCAAAAGTCTTGTCGTGAATAGTTGGTGCGGCTGCCACTACTCTGATATGGATCTTCATTTCATCCTTTCCAATCTGATTCTCGGCATAGCATGTGTAGTCTCCCTCCTCCTTCATCCCCACATCATTGAAATACAGAGTACCGTTGCCAAACACAACGTACCTCCTCATGCGCACTCTGTTGTCATCCGCCTGCATGAAGTTATTAATCATGGTGCCATCTGGAAGACTCCATTTGATCTCGGGGTTCGGGAGGCCCGATGCAACGCAGTCCACTTTCAGATCTCCTCCATAAAGAACCTTGTGGTTATTAAACTGTTTCTGCTCAATTGTGGCTGCTTTCATCATGACAGTCACTTTCAGGAGAGCAGAATCATCTCCCATTTTATTTCTGGCCAAACAGAGGTAGTCTCCATGGTCTTTGTCTGTTACTGATCTAATGGTGAGAGTGCCATTGCTGAAGACCTTCATTCTTTGATCAAAGCTATGGTAGAAAAAAGAAAATGTCAGTTGTATTTAATAAAAACAAAATAATAATTACCAAATAATGGCATGGTTTGGACAAAAGTGTAAATACAGTGGCACATTCAAGGTAAAAAAAGAAAAGTAATGCTGCAGTTTTTCCCTTTCCATGGAGTTTAGGAAACACTTGCAGCATCAATAATACTACTGTAAAGCACTTTGTTTAGCACTAACAATAAAAACAAAAAAAAATTATGTGTAATAATTACTTTACTTTGCTAAAAACGGCGATGTTGGAGGTTTGAGGTAATGTTTTCTATGCTGGCCAAATTTACCCCAACCAATATGGGAAAAAAATTATCACTTAATTTATTACAATTTCATGACATAATTTAAACATAATCCAAAACCAGCAAATTAAACTAACTGATATTACTAATATGTTGAATATTTACCCTGATTGTTATAAATGTAGAATCTGTTTTAATTTTATTTAATTTATTCGACATTTTCTTTTATTGAATGATTTGTACTTAAATTTAAATATTATTGAAATTTATTCTTAATCAAGTAAACATACAGTTTACAAATAAATTTTGCTCTGTAATTTTAATTTTGAACTTGAATTTTGTTCCTGTTAAACCTCATTTGTTGGTTATTTTTTCCTTCCCTCTGTGTCAACACTTGTTTTCTTAACTATTTAAAAATAATTTTAAAGGCAATCAGGAAACTTTTAACTGATTTAATTGAAATTCAACTGTTAACACTCAAGCTGTAAATTAACATTTAAATTCTTGCTATTAAAAATTTAAATTCTTGCTATTAAAAAAAAAAATGTATGGAAATCAGCTTTAATGATCTTATATAATTGGTTTGACTAGATACAAGATGTTTTCACTTGCTAAATGCTAACTTGCTAACACTTTTTGTAGTGCAACCAAATGAGCGTTCATGCCATTCTGTTTCGCCAGATTTACCAACAGTTCATGAAGAGTTTGATATTTTGCCAGGACTTCACTTGCCAGACAAGCTTAAAATTTGTAAGTTTAACCCTTTTTTATAACTCCAAACTGACACATGCTATTTGTTAACTTTCAGTATTTGCTGAAGGTTCTGGATCAAAGGTTATTGTCTCAATATGTAGTGCACATCATATCATATCATATCTATCAAAACTATGCTGATGTTAATTTGCTCATGACCTAAATCACTCGCTTCCTGCGTCCTGGCCAAATGTGAAGACGAGATGCTCAGCTGCTGACAGAAGGAAAACAGACTTCACAGCATTGATATTTATTTAAATTCAATACAGTTTTGAGTTTAAAAATCAACCCTAGAACAACCCTAATCTAGCACAGACAAACCTATTTCGGATTTATGTTTCAAATAAAAAATTGCAAGCTCACTAAACAACACGCTCTCTCACCCTGCAGGATATGGACTTGTGTTGCAGGGACAATAAAAAAGGGGGAAGGAAGCTTACGGTTTATCTTCCAGACTCGGAGTGACATTATCTTTGCCTTGTCCATTCTATGATCGAAGGAATTGGAGAAACATAACCGAAAGCTAAGTAACAAAAGGGTACAGTTTTTAGTGTCTGAGGAAAAATCTGATGTCTTTAAAATAATAGAAATTTAACATGTATAGTTTTTTTAGAGAGAAATATTAATACATTTGTTTGTCTGGTTGATGGACGTTAAATCTACGATCTGTTTGCTTCTGCACAACTTGGATGAACTCGTGCACTCTGGGTAAATCTGCCCATAACTCCAGGAATTATGAGCCTGGACTAGACTACTTAGTCAGCTGTCTAGAGTAAAGATGGAGGCGTTTGCTTTGTAATCAGCAACAGATGTTGCACTGAGTTCCAAAATCTGCTCATCACATCTGGAACTTGTAACGGCGGCTCTTTTAACTGCAAGCGAATTCTTCTTCTTCTCCTTGTGCTACTACTCCTGTGCACATTCACCTTCTTACTATAAAAACCTCCTGTAGTAAAACGATGACACTACACTGATCTAGGGTACGTATTGCCAAAAGTATATCAACAGAAGGTCTATGTGTGCTAAGAAATGAAAAAAAATAAAAGAAATCTGGAGGTTTTCTGTGTCTTTAAATTTAAGATGATAGATATCTGGTTACAATAATTAAACACAGTCCATGCTCAGTATGTTGTTTTTTGATCAACACAAAGTATAATCAGTGTGAAAATGAGTCATCTACCCTATTAGGCATACTACCCTATAGCTCTAGAACTACAGTTGTGAGTGAGGAACTGAAGAAATGTCGCACAACGTGCATTACAGGAGGATCGATGCTAACTAATGCATTTTTCACATTTCAAGAAAGTTCAGAGTGATTGAAGAGTGATTTTGTCACTGTAAATACAGCTCAGTGTTGCTAGCATCACTTTACAGTTACATGCTTATCACATGTCAAACTGACGTACCTGAAATGTGCATCGATGAGTTTTTTGGATGGAGTTTTCCAGATGATTTTTGGTTCAGGGCTTCCCGAAGCTCTGCAGTCTAACCTCAGGTGGCCACCATAACTGACGTCGGTTCTATGCGGTGAGGTGAAGGTAATTTTGGCCGTAGCGGAAGCCCTCATCACCAGGACACTCACACTTCTCCTGGCTACACCCACGACATTCACAGCAACACACTCGTAGGTCCCAGAGTCTTTTTCTGTCGGGTTGCGGATGTATAGCGTCCCATTGGGAAAGACAAACAGATTTCCGTTGATGAACTGGGAAGGTCGTATTTGGACGCCAGTGAAGGTGATCCAGCGGATCGTTGGAGACGGGGCTCCTTTAGCGCTGCAGTGGATGTACGCGGTCTGACCCTCGGAAATGGTATGGTTTTCTCGTCGCTGTTGCTGGATTATGGGTGGAAGCGCTGTAACGTGGAGGCGAACTGATATGGTTGCCGCTCCTGCCACGTTACTGGCAATGCACTTATAGATCCCACTGTCTGGATAGCTAGTGTGCTTCAAATGAAGTGTCCCGTTGCTAAAAAGCATTACCCTCTGCTCCCTAGTGCTGACTGTTCGCACCACTGTCTTGTTCGGGAGCACCCAGCTTATCTGAGGGCGCGGTAGACCATGTCCTTGACAGTCAAGGTTGACCTGGTCTCCCAAGTACACAGTCATGTCTTGCTGCCAGGGATGCAGGATTTTTGGCATTTGGACCAGAACCATCAAGGTGACCACAATCCTATCAATACCATGCTGAGTCCGGGCGGTGCAGGCATACTGTCCTCGATCCTGGAGCTGAACGTTGCGGATTACCAAGGTTCCACTGGGCTGGACCTCAAATCGCTGGATTCTTGTATTTACCGATATAACTGCTCCTAAAAAAACAGAAATAAAAAGAAAGGAAAACATACGTCAATCAATATGGAAGCAATCTGTTGAAGTCATCATAATTTCTTTGTAACACCGCATGTCTAACAGTAAATAACTGTCCTAAACGAGTCTTTTTGGGATTCTCTCTGTGTCACCACGAAGAAACAGAAGGTGCACACATGTTCTTTGGACCTGACCCGGGCCAGAAGGGAATATTGATGGCTTCTGCATTTTACACAGAAGGCAAGACTCCATGGCTCGTGTCCATCTGCGACTCAGCATGCAAAATAGTGTTATTAAGAAGATCAGATTTACATGTGGAAGACAGCTAAACAAACCCAGCTGAGCAGTTTACATATTAATTACTGTATTTGAGTAAATGTACTGTTTCAGATGAAGAAATGATGTTTAATATTTGTTTATTTGTACCTGTGGAGATTTTGGTCCAGGTAATAAAAGGCTTAGGATCCCCCAAGGAATTGCACGGAAACTGCACATCTGTTTCAGCGTTCACGGTGACTGTGGTAAGATTAGCAGTGGTGATTCTGGGCCTCACTCTCAGTACAGGAACATGTGGTGGCTCAGGAAGAGGGACGTTCTCGCCAAGGTGCCGGTTTGAGGACAGAACACCTGTCTCCATGCTTCTGAGCGGCTTTGTGGTTGGTCTTGGGGTTGTTGTAGTAGTTGCTTGAGAAGGGGGTGTAAAAGATTTCGGTGACGCACTTGATCTGATCGAACCGATTGTGCGGACGTGCGCAGATGAATGTGTACCAGATGGGGTTTGATGAGTGATAACTGGAAGTCTTTGGTTGGGGTATTTATAATTAAGGGTTCTTCTTTGATCCTGATTAGGAATGTGGTTAGTTAGAGGGTTTCTTGAATAAAATGGAATTCTGGGTTTTAAAGAAGTTGTTTGTGCAAAAGTAGTAGTTATGATTGGAGTATTAAAGCTAGACTCTGTGGTTGTTACTGGAGGTGTCACGGTTGTTGCTGTTGTTGATGATATTGTTGTGAGAGGTTTTTTTAAGATATGAATCTTGGCTTTAGTGGTTGGCAGTGTCGTTGGAGAGGCCGTTGTTGAAATGATACCAGAAGTTTTGCTTATGTTACCCAACAGCTCCTCTTCATCTCCCACCGCTGGGCCTGGAGTCGTGATGGGATAAACAGAATCGTATTCATCCGGAACAGTATGAAGTGTTGTGGTTAGAAACTCAGCTTGACTTTGGTTTGTTGAAAAATCAGACAATGATTCCTGTAGTAAACCTTCTGCCTTAGAAGTGTCTTCATATTGAAGGCTATCTGTAGGTGGAAGTGGTTTGACTGGAGCAGGTACAAAACTGACAGATTTATGCGTAGAGTTGAGTATTTGCAATCCACTGAGACTTTCCACTGTGTGTGATTCAGATACGTGAGAGCTGACGTCTGTTGCGTTACTCTCATTGACAGACTTCTGAGACGTTGTTAGCGCTGGAAGTCGTGTTGTAATTCCTCCTTGAGTGGCAGGGGTTTGATAACCTGGCTCTGGCTGAGGTGTAGAGGCAGTATAGGAATTCATTTCCCTCTCTGTAGTGAGTATCTGCACGTTCTCCGAGGTCTCTTCGGAGGAATGTTTATTAGCTCTCCTCTGGGATGTGGTGACTGTCACTGCTGGTGGTGTAGTGTGTATAGAATGGTGTGAACCATATTGTGGGAGAGTTGCTTCAGTCGTCCGGATGGTGGAAAACTCAGTCGTCTCCAAGTCATGGACATGGTGATTGATTTTGTCAGCTAATGGCGAGACATCCGTTTGATCGTTGCCGTTACGACTGTTGTCTGTTAAGGATTTCAGGTACTGGGAAGAAGTGATAGATGTAGCAGTGAAAGAAACTGATGTGCCGGCTGTTAGTGTGGCAGTCACAGCTGTAGTGATCGATGGGATGTGTATTTCAGTAGTCGTAGGTGCTGTAAATAACTGTGGTCTGGTTGTGATTAAAGGCAAGGATGGTCTTAGTCTTAACCGGTTTAATCGTCCTCTGCTTCCAAATCGCCTCCTTGAGTTCCAAGGGGTCCTGGAATGTGAACCGGATGAGGGTCTTTGTTTTATAACGTTAGCTGAAATGACTTTGCTTGTCGGCGATGACGTGCTAAGCATCCTTTGTGCATTGTTTTTTTTACTCCTTGTGTAGGATTCCTTAACATCAGCAGACGTCGTGGAGATGCCAAGCTCATTCGTTAACACGGAATTGGGAGCAGCTGGGTTATTTTCCAATTGGTTTCTTTGTCTTTCTTCTCTGTGTGACGTGCTGGTAGTTAAGGCATTTACATGGTTTCCTTCCAGGATATTTACCTCAGTGGTAAAATAATAAGGTGCAGCTGTGGTTTTCGCATCTCTCAGTGTCACATTTACTGACTTACTGCTTGATCCAGGAAGTGTTATTTGGTGCAATTGGTTTTCAGTGTGTGAAGGAGCTGTGGTTGTTTGGCCTTGGGTCTGAAATGTGATAATGGTGTTTAGCTCTTCTTTCAGTGAGCTTGTATCATCTGGAGAAGATCCCTCTATGGTACTGTGAGATTCTTGATCTACAGTCTGAACCGTTTGTCCTGCAGTGCTTGGGTGAGAGCTAGGTGTTGTGGCATTGAAAATAGTTTTCTCACGAATTTTGGCTAAAAAGTCAGCCCATCTCTGTGGGTCTATTTGGTTCTTGGATTTGTTGATTTTCCTCCTGTTTACAAGAGCACCTTCTCTTCGCTGACCTATCAAACTATTATTGATCGGCTTCCTGTGGCCTGGAAAATTCCTTACTGGATAGCCTTGTGACCTCGACTGTGGTCCCCTTCTTTGGTTTGTAAAACCTCTATTTGATGGAATCCTCCTCTGTCCTGTGTCGTCACCAGATGACTCCTCCATATCCTCAAAAATTGCTCTTACCTTTGTAGACACCCCTGAGGCAGACAGGGGCCCCATGGGATACCGTCTGAGAGGTTGTGTTCTTTGCCGCCTCATAACGGTGAGCTTTGCAGAAAGAGTGTCCTCTCCATGTTGATTCAGAGCCATACATTTGTAATGTCCATTATCGTCAGGTCTGCAGTGAGGAATAAATAGTGTTCCATTGGAGAAGACGAAACCTCGAGATGAGTTTGCTTTGGCGTTCATCACACTACCATCTGGAAATATCCAGTTCACATCGGCATCTGGTGATGCGACGGAATTGCAAGGCAAATAAACTGGTTCCCCGACCAATTTCTCGAAAGCAACCTTGACCTCCTGGTCTGTCGGGGCTCTGGAGGGTTCTAAAACCGATAAACGAAAAGGAAGAAGATCTACATCTCCGAGAACTTCAGCGATACAGTAATACACACCCGAGTCTGAATGATCCACGGCTTTGATAAGCAGTTTTCCCAAACTGGACACAGACAGTCTGTTGTTTGGGCTGCTAGAAGATGCCTTAACCATAGAGCCGTCAGGGAGCATCCACTGAATACTCGGACCTCCAGAGCTCACCACACTGCAGTCCATTTCAACTATACTGCCCACGACTGAGCTAAACGTTGTCTGGGTTGCGTTGTTTTGTTTGATCATAACCCAGGATCTCTTTTGCCATCTTGCCTGGTCACTGTCTGTGGTGGAAGACATCTGAGTTGTCAAAATGAGCTTCACAGACTTGGATGTGGAATAGGGCCTGTTGAGCTGAATATTCACATACGATTGCATGAGCCAAGACGGATGAGACAGCACATGAGCTCGGACTCCGGTGTAATAGTACGCGTCCCTTTCGATGTCCTGCTTGTATCTGTAGCTCAGCTCAGGCTCTTTGCTTAACATAATCTCCCTGCGAAGGTGCAGAGCAACCTCGCTGTAATACGCAAGCAGTCGCCATAAACTCGTGTACTTCTGCCTGTCCATCGGGCATTCGAGGTCGAAAGACAGGGTCATGTTAGCGCTGATCTGTAAAGACTCTGTGTAGTTCCATGTGATTTCTGCAGACTCCCTCTGCTTTACCACTTGGCAGGTCAAGTCCACCGTGTTTCCGTGTTCATCCGACAGGTTCAGCGTGATGTTTCCAAAAGGTGGTTTGAAAGAATCCTGAGAAAGGAGCTCACTGAGGTGTTCCTCGTGTAACACGTCCTTCACTGGAGTGCTGCTAATGACTGGCCCCATGCATTGGAAATGCTTAAACTCAGACATTTGTTTTCCCTTCAGATGACGTGGTGAGGCACACGCTGGACACGGCTGATTCTTGGCATGCACTTTGTCCTTCCTGCATTTCATCACATCTGGAATAAAAGGAATAAAACACGCAGACGTTACTGGATGCTGAAAACTGGATACATATACAGTACAGTACAGTATTCTCCATATATTCAAGAACTGATGTTATTTAAAAAACTGCCTGTGAAATTTGATTTACTGAAACAGAAAGTCAGAGTGACGGCATGTTGACGTGCTACACAGTTTACTGATAACGAGCTCCTAGAGAAGAACAAGACACACGCCCTGAGGGAAGGACATACAGTATACTGTACGTTCTAGAACATAAAACTGCACTTCTTAATTTAGTGTAATGTTAAATTAAGCATAAGCTACTGATACGGACACTGCTAGTCGGTATACGCCACACTATATCATCACTGCTGCTTTTAAGTGGCACTGAATACTTTTATTTATTATTTTTTTCACTTTACCTGAATGCCGTGCGATCCAGTCCTGGAGCCAGTCCAGCCTACAGTCACAGGTCCAGGGGTTTCCGTACAGGAAAAGGTTCTCCAGATGTGGCATGTTTCTCAGCATTTCTCTGGGCAGGGTCGTCAGGTAATTATCCGCCAAGTAGAGATGTTTTATTGTGGAAACGGGGAAGTGATTTAACAACGAAAACGTGCTGAAGGTAGACGGATGGAGCTTCTGCAGACGGTTGCCTTCGAGTTGGAGCAGACGTAGCGAGGTCATGCCTCTGAAGGCGTCCGGATGGATGAACTCGATGTGGTTGTTGTCCAGGTGAAGCCTTACAAGGTGTGTGAGACCAGACAGAGTGTAACCCGTGATCACTTTGACTTTATTGTAGCTTATTTTCAGGACCTGAAGGAAACATTCATGTCGGATTTTAGACAGTGATGCTGATTATAATGAAAATAAAAATGATTTAAGCAATCAAATATACACGCAGATACAGAGAGGATGTGTTTTTCAGTGTGTCAGTGGGTTAAATATACAGTACAGTAGGTGTCTCTCTATTTTTACATCCTTGTTTTACATCCTTGTTGTTTTTCTTGTCTTGAAAAAAGTGAATCTGAGCCGAACATGAAACTAAAGTCAGGGTCGGCCTTTAGGCAAGTAGTAAAGAAATTGTAATCTGTACCTTTACATAAAAATCATATACGTTTTACACGTGGGATTATGTGAGTGAATTTACATTTGCAAAGCAGAAAATCATGTATAAAAATCACTAAAATATACAAAAATTCTCATTTTCTGGGCAACAAATTGTGAAAAAAAACTTACATGAATTGTTAATTAAAAAATTGTAGAGTAAAAATCATAGGTGACAAATCACTTATAATCACATCATAAATAATTGTAAAAAATGAATGAAACAAAAATTCCTGTGCAAATAAAAATTAATAAATTAATACATTAATTTTATAGATCAGGTGTTAAGAATCAGTACAGTAAAACCTCGGATTACGAGTAACGCAGTTTACGAGTGTTCCGCAAGACGATTTAACACTGCGCCGGTTCTCACACACACACACACACACACACACACTGTCTCTCGTCTTTAGTGTGTGTCAGTGTTTGAGTGTGTGTGTTATGTGTGCGCGCGTAATTTGACACCGTGCCGGTTCACACACACACTTTCTCTCTCTCTCGCCTTTAATGTGTGTTTGTGTGTGTGAGAGAGGTGTGAGGCAGAGAGGTGGTGCTTCACTCACACACAACCGGCACGGTGTCAAATTACGCGCACACACACACATAACACACACTCCGCAGCGCAAGAGGGAGAAAAACACACACACACAGCGTCTGTGTGCATAAATGGAAACACTTATCTGTCGGGATTTATTTTTACTTTTTTTAAGGTAAAGTGCAGGTTAATTTGTTTTATTTTTACTTTATATTT
>JAQMYI010000036.1:537964-550489 GCA_030014275.1 Clariallabes melas | reverse complement strand
TTTAAATTTCTTGGCCTAACTGTGACAGAGGACCGAACGTGTGGCAATAACACGCTGTTACACCTCTGTCATAAGAAAGGCCCAGCAGCGCCTCTTCTACCTAAGGAAACTGAGAAGAACTAATATTTTAATCTTTCTCAGCAGCTTCTGGTGAACATTTACTGTTGTGCTATAGAGAGTGTGTAGCGCGGCTACACGTGTGCTGACATATGCCCCCACCCCTCCCAATATCCTACCACACATAGCCATCATGGTTATTGCATTGCTGCACTATGGTTGCACTTTATTACATGCCGGGAGATGATGCCAAATGATATCTTGTTGTTATTTATACTTGTTATTTTTAACAATGACAATAAATTGAATTGAATTGAATTGACCTGTTAAACAAATAGACAGCTGCCTTGTCACATTTCCATTATAGACCAAAGGAACATAGGGCCCTGGGAGCTTAGAACCTTGGGAACATGGGATGCTAGAACTGGGCAACATGGGGCTCTGAGAACTTGGGACTCTTTGCTCCAGCAGGTTAGGGGCGAGAAAAGAGTCACAGAACATATTAAAAAATCTGAGCTTTTTACAATGCTGAAGAATCTGTGTCATTTGTGCATTTGTTTTTTGTTATAAAATCACAAATATATTTATTCAATTAATTAATTGGGATCTAATCAGTTGGGATCTAATCTACGGAATTAATTAATTGGGATCTAATCTACGGAATCCAAACATGCAACCCTTTGAGAAACGACACTTAAACCAACCTGATTAAGTTTAAAGTGATGCTACAATATATTAAGCTCATAAAACATCCTTTTAAATGTTATTATTAATGTTATTATTAATATTATTATTATTAATATTATTATTAATATTATTATTATTATAAACACACATATCAGTTCACAGTAAGGTACTCTATGAGCCAAAAAGAGTATATTTATTTTATTCCAGAAAGCCTGCATGTTTCAACTTTGAGTTTAAAAGTTCAGTGCATTAAACTGGGCCAACAGCTACAGTAGAAGTCTAACCCAGTACAAAATGCTTATTTAACAGTCACAAACCATCACCAAAACACCTTGTTCAAACCTCGACTCCACTGGCAGTGACCAGTTTTGGCACAGACCAACAAGATCACGGCACCAACAGTTTACTTGCAGAAGCTTGTAAAATAAATAATAAAAAAAAAAAAGCATAGCCTTAAATTCCTGATCAACACTGGTTCAGGAAGAGCTGATGTTCAGTTTTCTTAAATAGCATTAAAGCTCCGCAGCGTTCAGTCCGACGGTGAACATGGTCCGTCTGGCGCCAGGGGCCTCAGGTGTCCCGTAACTGTGAGCATGTGGTGATAATGGGTGGGTTTCAGGCGGGTTTCAGGTGGGTTTCAGCGTGATAAATGTCTCGCGTTAGGGAAAATGAAAGAGTTGTAATGCCGTTAATTACAGCCATAACCTGGTTAAATTCTCCACCTCAGGCTCGGAGTCACACAAACACGAGCGCATTCCTGACCAACGGCCTTTACGTGGGCCTTTTTCTTCTTCTCTGGCTCGTCTTAGAGGTGTTTAGTCTCAGATCTGTCCTGACTGCTGGGAAGTAAATAAAGCTGACGTCTCTAATAAGGAGCGAGCGGCGTTTGGCAGCCGTGTCCAGGAGGGGAATTAGCGTTAGCAACATTAGCATTAAGAAGTTTTGTAAAATCTGTAAAACAGTTCTAAATAAATGATTTGTGTAGCTTCTCCTCAGTCTTTCTCCTTACACTCATGTTTTCCTGTAACGAGCGAAACGTCGTCTCCCAGCTCCACTCCAGAACACGTGCTGGATCCGTGTTACTCACGTCTCGTCGTCTCGTCTCAGCACGGAGAGAAAGAGAGGTTATGAGTTTAACATCAGGACAGTGTGAGGTCAGCGGCTGGGCTTTATATATATGATGCTGAAACTTCCATGACCTTCCTGCGTCCATCGTGCACCCTCCCCCCTCCCCCCTCCCTCGTCCCCCTCCTCCTCCGCCTTCTTCTTCTTCTTACCATGATGTCATGATCCGTAATCCGAAGAGCCTTCGCTGATCTTTTACACAGAGATCTAAGTTCCACCCTGGATTTGCATCTGGATTTATTCTCACAACAGAACCGCTCTGTGAATTTTTAAGATATTCATCACCAGCTGAGGCGTTCTGCCACGAGAACCAGACAGTCCACCCTTTCACCCGTACTCGTGTGTCACATGCCTCGAAAGTGTGCTTTCCTCATCTCTAAGCGCTCCGTCACTTCCACAGGCTAGGTCTTAATAATAATAATAATAATAATAGTAATAAACTTTTTTTTATTGCTACTGTTACCCTATAGTTAGTCTATTACATAAAAATGGGATTTTAACAATAATACTTTATAATGTAGTCCAATTATTTTAAATTATTATTTTTATTATTTCTTCATTTTTATTTTTATTTTT
Source organism: Clariallabes melas (assembly GCA_030014275.1). Classification (NCBI taxonomy): domain Eukaryota; kingdom Metazoa; phylum Chordata; class Actinopteri; order Siluriformes; family Clariidae; genus Clariallabes; species Clariallabes melas. The sequence goes on along the minus strand of JAQMYI010000036.1, from coordinate 548,044 downwards.
AAAAATATTTTTACCCCAATGTTAAAAAAAGAGAGATAAATAAGGGACGTGAATGATAACTGCAGTGGGAAGATGATCAGACTGAGAGAAAAAAAGAGCCAACATCTGGAAGATTTATGAGAAGTAACACAAAGGCATTTTAGCTTCAGGAACAAGACCGAAGCGTTCCATCATTTCAAGACATACCACTATTATTATTATTATTATTATTACTACTGGTTGCTCATCTGGTACGCCAGCACCGCGTCCCGTCCGTGTCATTTTGTTACGAGTGAGAACCTTCTGTTATATTAGCTCGTTTTCTCAACTTTTTCGCCAAAAAGAAAGAAAGAAAGTTACAACAACAGACAAACACAATGTGTTTAAGCTGAGACACACAATTATAATTCCTTGTGTCATTTCCAAAACGTGTCTGAGCTGAAGCAGTTCTGTTGAAGAGGAACGTGATGCAGGTCTGGTCCAGAGCTACTGAAAGCACCTGCTTGACGTCATTGCTGCCAGGAGGTTCGAGCAGATACTATCTCCATACTATTTCCTACTAAGAGAAATTATAAGTATTTTTTGTGTAACCGCTTAAGCACATCATGTTTGTCTGTTGTTGTGACTTAGAAGAAAAGAGATTACATTTTTCTGTGTCGTTATTAAACACATCCATTAAACACTCACAGTACTGGAGGAAAAAGTAAGTTTAGATAAACTACTGCACAACATCTGGAGTCCAGCTAATTAAATGAGTTTGGAGGCGTGGTTTAGAGCTTCACTGACTGATAAAAGACACTCAAACATTTTAAGTTTGCTGTTCATAAGTAGCAGCTGATGATGTGAACCATTTCGCACATGAAAGAGGTTTCTAAAGACGCACGGTCAAAAGTTGCTGATCTGTATAAGGCCTGGACATTTAGGACAGGACAGCTTACAAACTGTCTATAAAAGGAGAAGAATTGCAGCTACTGGACTCTAAAGGCACCATGGAGAATCCTTAATGTGGTAAAGAAGAATCCATGAGTAACAGCTAAAGGATTGAAGAACTGGCAAAGATCTCTGTTCACGAGTCTGTCGTACTTAAGTCATTAAACAGGCAGCGTGTCCAGAACCAGAACACCATGGACCATCCAAAAACATTACTGCATGCCTGAGGTTTGCCAACGAGCACTTTGGCAATTCACAACGCTTCTGAGAAAATGTGGACTGATGAAACAAAAGTTGAATTGTTCGTCAGGAATACTCAGCACTACTGTATGTACGGCGCAAAAAGGGAACAGCTTACCAACATGGAAACATCAACCCAACAGTGAGGTCTGGTGGAGCGAGCATCATGATTTGGGCTTGTGTCACTTCCTCAGGGCCTCGACCACATGTCATCATGGAGGGGATAATGAATTCCCAAGGTTACCAAAAACATCCTACAGGATGATGTCAGGGTGGATCTCTGGCAGCTGAAGCTTAGTAGGAGTCAGATGATGCAGGTCTGATCCAGAGCTACTGAAAGCACTGACGTCATTGCTGCCAATGGAGATCTGACCAGATATCAACTTTAAGGGTTCACTGTAAAATGTTTAAAGGTTAAGACATTAGAAATGAAAAGTGTTTGTGTGTTATCAGCTTAAGCACATTGTGTTTGTCTGTTGATGAAAAGCAGATCAGATGTTATGGCAAATTAATACAACTGAAAGCCAATTCATTACAAGGGGTTCACTTCCTTTTTCTTTCCTCTGTATGTTCACAATATCTCATTAACACTGTATTATATGTACAGTATATACAGTATATATCGCCCTAAAATGAAAACCCAGATATATTGAGAACTGCAGGCAATCTGTAGATTTTACTGTCGGCTCATCAAAATATTAATAATCAACTTTCATTTCTTAGTCAAAGAAGGTTTTAAAATAGATGTCCAGTGTGTCTCCCCACATCTGTTCTCTCTGTTCGGGAGAAATCTCACAGCTGTAAGCGATGATGGAGTCCATTTGCCTTGATGCCTCATTTCCACAGAGCTCACATCCTGGTGAAATCACTCTCCGTACTCGTCACTCCCTCCTCCGCAAGCTGGTGGGAAAAATCTGCCTGAAGATCTACAGTATACAAGTCTCCATTTATGTATTTTAGGTATTTAAGACTATTATAAGCGCTGTTTTCATTTTCAGCAATCTAACATTTTGCCTCATTGTTTCAGAAGCATTTGGTTGTAGCACTTGATGGAGTTTGTTTGCGGTGAAGCCTGCCATAGCGCCTAATGCACTGGACACACGGATATTCTCAGTTCCCCAGATCATGTGATGTTGATCAGTTCCCGTGTCAGGAGGATAATTAAAGACACGGTTACTGGCTATAGAGCATCACTCGCGCTCCCACCATACGTCCACCTGCAGAGGGTTAACATCAGGGGGAATGAGGATATCCGTGTGTCCAATGCATGAGGCGCTATGGCAGGCTTCATCTCCCTCCTCTGGGGTAAGAGGCGCCTTCATTTGCTACCAAAAAAAAAAATCACCTGCTGGGCAACAGGATCCTCACTTCTCAAAGTTTACTTTACTTAGAGTCGTGTTTCTGAACGGTAGTACTCCCTGCAACAGTTAAAGAAGGTTTTCAAGAGCATCCGTTAGGTCCGTGTCCAGAGCGGTAGAGGAAATGTAGACCTGCCAGAAGCACTCGCCCAATGCACTATGGGAAGAAGGCGAGCGGGCGGAGTCAGTGTGATCCTCTGGGCGATGGAAAACCTCGGCCCCTCACATGGATGTTACTCTGACGCGTCCCACCTACCTAAATACTGTTACAGACGGAGTTATCAGCTCAGCTCTCCAAGAGTTTCCCAAGATTCTGCCAAACATCCTCAGAGGCGAATGCTGTGGATCCTGGCTTCATCAAGCATTTCCTCCAGCGCTTTTGAGCTAATAGTTTTATCTTTTACAGCTGAGACAGGATGCAGTGAGGGTCAGGGGTCTCGCTTAGCGACCCAGCAGTGACAGTTTGGTCTTAATTCAGTCAACACTTCATTACAGCACACACAGTACACTGCTTCCCAAGATGGAACGTTACAAGTAAGACTTACAACTATAGCGATACGGTTCCTGGTTCCGTTCCTGGCCCATAGGGGGTGCCAATGAGCAAGAATAAACTAAAAAGCCTTTACACCTGTGTCTTTGATTATTTCCCCCTAACTTTTATTTCTCACATAATCACCCAAAATTAACTGAATAACTGAACTTCAGTACACTTCCTTTAAGGTGCTTACTGTTAGTTCTAATACATAGGTTTAGGTTTCACCTTTGACGTTTGCGATATTTATTGTTCTTGAGATTTTATAGCTCAATAAATCATAAATCAAAGAAATATATATCTTATGTAAAAACAATTTATTGGTTATGTAATCATGCATCTCATAACAAAAGAAACAAAGAAAGTGTAGCTATAATGTTAGCATGATAGCATTGTTAGCATCGTACACATACAAGTACAGGGTGAGACACGATCACGTCGAGACGGTGTGGAGTTAAACGGATGGATCTGCATAGATCATAAACATAAGTTGCATAATCATTTCCAGAGAATAAACGGGTACATTTGGAATAACTTGCAATAAAGGTTATGTGCATTTACATTACAAACAAACAAACAAACAAACAAAACATCTAACAGAGTGCATAGATAATCGCTACGTTACAAGGCTACACACGACGCAATTGAACAAGACCGAGTGGAAGTGGGCGTGTACCGATGTGGCGTTCTCGTTTCGCTTTAGTACTGTGGTGTTTCATTACAATGGACTGTTGAACAGCTGCTACTTATTTTATATTTACTTGTCCATCATTAAACTCTATGCAGCGCGGTGGCCGTACATCATTATACCTTACCAATACCGTAACCATGACAACGAATCCTGGCAAACCTGCAGACTGGGACCAACTTTTATCTGTGAACTGAACTCAGTTGTTATTTTTCTATTATCATCCACATAATCAGAAATGTTGAAATTACGAAATGACTCCAAATAACAAGATGTTGAATATGAAGTTATTAAAGCAAAATAACAATCTAGGACATTTTGCAGGTCAGAGCTCCGGTGGATTATAACTCTTCGTGAAAAGGTCGGCTGTGTGGCAGGCAGTTCGTCTAGACGGGTAAACATTATCCTGAAAAACAGTGACTGTGGTGACGGCCATGTTGTTCAAAACTCACTAGAATTCCGAGTTCAAAGTGAAACGTTAAACAATCTGTATCTCAGGAGTTCTAACGGCGTCCTCCAGAGCGCTGCGCGTGTTCCAGACGTGCGCGAGACGACCCACGTGTGCTTGTGTCCGACACTGCGAGGCGTATCGTATCAGTGATTATCGCCACATGCCCTTAGTGAAAAGATGCAAAAGACACATCAATAAATAAATAAATAAATAAATATAAATAATCAGTGTTCGTGTTGGTATTCAAAAGTTCTTAAAAATTTCCAGGTCCCTCGGGGACACGGCAGGCTCCTTTTTGCGCTTCTCTTCAGGATAAGCTTCGAAATTGGACGGGTCGCCCTCGTGCGCCACTTCAGGAGTGATGATGGGCTGTAAGAGTCGGGTAGAAGAGCAGCAGCGGGATTAACTCATGAAAACACTCTGATAAATAAATAAACAAGCAAAGTGCCTGCAAAGCCACCGGTTACGCCACAGGAAGTACAGCAACATGTTTCAAATTAAAAGTCCAGTGATAAGTTACTTTGACAAGAAACGACGAAAAACACCAATCACTCAAAACAAAAGTCTTAACTACGTTAAGATTGCTACCAAAATTATTGGCACCCCTACAATTAATATTTTGTCCATACTCACCTGAAGGGGGAAAAAAAACAGATTTGCTGTCATGAGAATGAATTTAAAGTGTTCCTCATTCACTGTGTGCATCTTCATTTATTGTATTTTATTTTTATTTATCCCTGATTTAGCCAGAAGTTTCCATTGTGATGAATCATCTTTCCTTCCAGGGAATCCTGATTTAAAAACGCACATAACAGACAATTTCTCATATTAAATCACACACACACACACACTGTACCATGTATAAAAGCAACAGAAAGACGATTTTTAAAAGTAGAAGGTGTACAGCCCATCCATAGCGAGCGTTCTGCCCAACACATCCACTTCTAATCAGGGATTATGTAACGCAGCACCGCGGCTCCTTCGAGGTAATTTGTAAAATACTTTTAAAGCTATTCAGAGAAGGGAGTGTTTCTAACACGATAATGTGCTGCAGCTCACTCCATGCCCAGGGAGCATGCACGAAAAGAGAAACCAGATTTACCGAGCTCCAGGTGCGCTCTGGGAACGTTTACGAGGGTTCGAGGAGCGGATCTAGAGCCATAGTTGCTAGTACGATAGGATAAAAGGCTGGAGATATAAACAGGTCATTTACCAAACACCCAACGTCTTAGCAGTAAAACAGTAACATGTTTATCTCCTGTAATAAAGAGAGGACCGGCCTGGAGACAGAGACTCATACAGAGCACAGAGGTGAGGGCGCAGCATGATAAACAGAATCCAGGTTTTATTTAATAATAATAATAATAATAATAAAGCTGCATGCATAAAACTCACGCCTAAAAAGTAATAAGCTTTGCATCATTTTCTTTCTGGCCATGGATGGAAAGCCTCTTTTAAATGAAAAAAAAAAAAAAAGCGTTAATTTTATAATTCCTAAGCGTTTTCTTTTTCCACCAGATTCTCTACACGCAAGTTACACGCCAACATTTCCTCGAGCCCGGAGCAGTAACTCTCGTTATTAATAACCTCGTTATTAATTCTCTTATTTTCTTACAGTGGAAAAATCCTGCAAGGCACCCTGCAAAACTCTACGGCTGATTTAAACTCATAACCATCACCCTGTTTTTCCCTCCACTGTTTTATTTTCCCAGAATGCCATGCCAGATTCAAATGCTCACATACTTCGGTCCTCATGCATGTGGCTTATCTCATTAGAAAGCTAAGTCTTTAGTCTTAAAAAAACTAGAGTTTTGTACATAAAATGAATGTGATATCCTGTCAGAGAGCAACAGGGGATAGAATAAAGAATATTATTTCCACCTTTCAGGCGATGGGCTCGGCCCCTTACTTCCAGAGAAAGGAACTCTTAATGCTTCAGCAGAACAAGACATTATGGACAATTTCATGCTCCCAATTTTGTGGGAACAGTTTGGGGACGGCCCCCTTCCTGTTCCAACATGACTGCGCACCGGTGCACAAAGCAAGATCCATGCTCTTATAGTACCTTGGCAAATAAAACGCTCTTGTAATTGAACTTTTATGGTCAGTCTGGGAGCGGGACGGTCATTATTCAAATCAGCAGCGTCTCCTCACTTTTTTTAGAGGGAGAACCAGGGCTGATTTGCAGGTAGTTGATGTGACATTAGAATAAACAGAAATGATAAACTAATTGGAAGTCTAATGTATAACACTGTGGCTTTGTAAGAAACAGCTCGGCCCATGCTGTATTTTTCATTATGCCAGGTACCAACAAATAACCTGCACCTGCACCGAAATGTGTCAATTATATACAACGTCCATTCTTAAATACTCGAATAAATCTGAGAAGGACAAAGGGGCGGGCCTTATGTGGTAGAGTTCAGAGCACCTGTGCAGCGGTCAATCATTACAGATCCATATGTTAACTGAATCAGTGTGGTGTTTATTGGAGGAGAGAAGCAGACTGCACACGTGCCGGCCCTCAGAGTCTAAACTGCTGAAAGATAACACTATGGAGAACAGCACAGAGATTACAGAGAGCCTTTTACTTTCTCTCTAATAGAGAAACACAGATGGTGTATAAGGATGAAACGGGGCTGTCGCTCGGTCTGAGGCAGCTGCTGAAACTCTTGTCATGTCTGGGTTTTTTTTTTTTTTTGCATTGAATTCCAGATATTCTGATGTAGTGCTGTTTATAACACTAAGATCACTAGATTATTCAGTGTAAAGGGTGCCAATAATTCTGAAATCACTTTATCATTAACTTGATAAAAGTTTATATTTTCTTATACCTTTAGTTTTCTTTGAGGAACGATTTCCCAGTCTACAGATCGAAACCACTTGTGGCTCTTCACGTCTTCGGCTCCAGCCTGGAAATAAGAAATAATAAAAAATGTAAAAAAAAAAACTTAAAAAGAAATAATAACGTCATGTGTCATTAAAACAATCAGTACACGTAGTTACGGTTTTTCTAGCATTGGGATGGCACGGCTACATAATTAGACATAACATTTATTTATTTTGTTTATAAATAACATTTTTATATTATTTAAAATATATATAAATAAATAGATTAATGAATGTTGTGTTTAGTTATGTAGGCGTGAAATCCAAATGCTAGAAACTATTTCTGCTGCTTTGAAACTAAAGGTACTGCATGATTAGCTGTAAAACTGAAAACTATCTAAAAACTCACAACGCACACACACACACACACACACACACACACATACCATTTGCTTTGCTAAGAGGCAAAAATTCTGTGTTAACACAGCTGACAATGCGCGCACACACACACACACACACACATATCCTGAGGACTGTAATCTCCTACAGAGACGAGACACAAACACAGATGTCTAGTTTCTGTTCTTCGTGAACTCTGCTGCTGCTGCTGCGTTCCCCTTTTCACCTTAAAATAATGAAATAAAAAAGGAGTTGAACCCCCCCATGGAGAGCAAGCGGACCGTCTCCTCTTACAGCTCAGTGCAGCATGAGGACCACTTCCCGCGGTCAATGAGATAACCTAGCTCAAACTAGCATTGTGTAGGTTTGGCCTCGCTGATTAGCATATCTTTTCGAAAATCGTGAACAGCATAACCGTGGCCTGAATGAGGGGTTAAAGGTCAGCGCACTCCGTAAAGACAATCGAGCAGAAATGCGTCCACTAGCAGAAAAGAGAGTTTTCGCATTTTTTGTTTCTTTTTAGCGAGCTGCCAAAGTGTTAAAAATTCCTCCGAGGCGATGAAGACTGAATGTGGGTGAGAATCTTGTGACCTTTGACCCCGGTACTGGTTAATCTTCAGTCAGTCTGGAAGTGGAGTAATAATGTTTAGACTTTCACTTGGGGTCGGCGTGACCTTGATTTTGGCGTCTTTTCTGCCTTCCAGGATGCAATAAACTGTAAAAGTATGCGCGGCCTGGCGGGGGCTCGTAAAAGGTGAAGAGAGAAAAAAGCTAGATCAAAGGAAACGCGCGACGGCCGTAGTGGTGTAAACGTCACTCAACGCAAACTCCAGGTTACAAAATATCACCAGGACTTTTACTTATTACACAGTTAAAGAGAACCTTCACCAGGATAAATACTTTTAATCCTGTGTTACAACACTATCACATCGCCAGCTTATTTCAATAAAAACCCCGAACAATCAGCTGAAATTCTGAGGTGTGTGTGAGGTGTGTGTGTGGTTCTGTAGCGCTGCTGTATATGTTCGTATTATATAATCAAGTTTAAAGTCCAGCGGACTCAAGGTACAAGGTGGGGTACACCATGTATGGGGTGCCACTTTAACTCTGAGCACAAGCACACACACACACTCCAGGCAAATTGGAAACACCAGTTACCCTGATCTGCACTGTGAGACAACATGCAAACTCGACACACACACACCCCGCGACGGGAATCGAACCACCATGTCACCATGAACATGAACTCACTTACTCTTAAATTGCCAAGTCTCTTTGTTTTATCGACGACGAGGAGCTTCTTGATGAGGTCTCTAAATGAAAGAAGAAAAAAAAACATTATTATTCACTTATTTAAAAATTCAAACTGATTAAATAAAAAATTAAGTTGAAAATCATTCAGAAATAAACACTGTTGTTTTTATATGTAAAAGACATTTGTTTGAGAGAGCAGATAAACAAACCTGTTATTATTATTGTAAAAATATACTGTATAAAAATAAATAAAAAATGTATAATAGTATCATTTAAAATAAAGATTTTCAGCAAATACAATTACACTAACATTTATTATAATTATTTTCTGCTTACTTGACGTAGAAGTCGAGCTGGCGAGGGATGTTCAGCTTGGCGGAGAGAACCTTCTGGTAGATACCAAAAGGATTGTCGTCAAAAAACGGCGGATACCTTACACAAAATACAAAAACAAACAAATGAATAAAAAAACAGGAAACATGCCATAAAACCAAAAAATATATAATTGTGTATTATTTCTCCCCATAAAAGCTTTAGCAGGTTCGCTACAACCTCTGAAACTAATCGTATGTCAAGTCCTGAGAAACTTCTGGTTGGCGTTTTAATGACATTAGGAGACAAAGGTGTGTTTTGAGGACATTAAATAGGGACATTAGGTAAAAATGTGTGTTTTGAGGACATAGAAAAGAGTGTTAAAAAGAGACGGACATCAGTGTTTTTGAGGACTTGATTAACGAAATGAGTGTTTTAAGGACTTGAGGTAGAAAAGTGTGTTTTGAGGATCCCAAAAAAAAAAGTATTATGAGGACTTGAGTTAGAAAAAACAGTTTATTTAGACAGAAACTAGTAAACAATATGTTTAGAGAAACGAGCAGCTTGTAGGTGAAATCTCTGTAACGTACGCAGAACACACAGGAAAAGGAAATAAAGAAGAGAGTGTAGAGTCTGAAGTCTGGTACTCAGGTTACACGTCTTTTTGGTTTCTCATATTTGTAACGTTTCTATCATCACACAACTGTCTGAGGGCGAACAGTAACTATGTAACTATTCATCAGTAACGAGTCTGGTTATTTATCAAATGCACTAATAAATCATTGTTCACTAAAAGCTCTAGTTTAAGATGAATTAAACGCTCCATGGCGCTGCATGAAATCCAGGTCAAAAATCATCTAATATTGTTTTATTCAATATGTACAAAGTGTGATGACTAAGAATGTGTGTGTGTGTGTGTGTGTGTGTGTGTGTGTGTACTGAGGTAGGAAAACGAGTCACAGATAACTGAAGCCTCCTGAAGGCGAAACAGTCGCGCATGGATGCAATCTTATTTGCTCTCAGGCAACAGTAAACCAAAAAAAGGCAAACTTCCTTCCTCATGTGCAGTCAGGCCAAAACTAACATTACTGAGAGGGAGAGCGAGGGAGAG
>JAQMYI010000036.1:492557-515736 GCA_030014275.1 Clariallabes melas | reverse complement strand
ACGCATCATAAAGGTGTGTGGGGGGGTAAAGACGCATCATACAGGTGGGGGGGGGGTAAAGACGCATCATACAGGTGGGAACGAGTGCATTAATATAAATCTGCACTCGGTCAGAGCTGCTGTTAATCTGAGTACCGCTGAGTTAATCAACGCCTTCTGACCAATCAGAACTGAAGAATTCTAGATTTAAACACACAAAAACGATTCCTTAACCCTGTGAATACACACTACACATCAGTGTTTTAAAACGATTGATAAATTGAGCAATCAATGTATAAGTGTAAATATTATAAATTGAATCATTACCTGGGTTTGATAGTTTCCTCCCGGCCGCTGTTTCCTCGTATTCAGAGTTAGTGATTTAAACATCATGTCAGTGTTTATGTGGGGAAAGTTATTCAGAGTTAGAATAACAATCATGCTTAAGTTGATTTGCTGGTGTGATCTGCAAATGACACACACACACACACACACACACACACACACACCTCTGGGAAGCGTGGAGGCATCTGTGATGAGGCTCTGCAATCGCATCTCTACAATCTGGCTTTAAACACAAGCACTTGCCTTCAGGCCAGAAAAAACAATCAGGGATAAAACATGCAGATAAAGAGGGAAATTGTCTTGGTTTTTTGGTATCAAATTTAACGTGATGCAACATAAAAGAAAGGAGCAATTTAACAACAACAACAGATAAACATCATTATGATGGGATATGAATGAGAAACAGTGAATATGAAGCTTAACCTTTATAGGACAGAACTAGTACAGAACTAGTACAGTACATTTTGTATAAGCTGTCACTAAATTACTAGTTAGATTAGCTAGAATAGCTACCTATAAAAAATGACCATTGTAGTCTAACGGTACCTGATACTGTATATAACACCAATCAGCCATAATCTAAAAAAAACATTTACATTAAAGTCACTTAGGTTTTGTGCTTCCCTTGTGCCACCAGCAGGCTCTGGTGCCTCAGGGCGTGGCTCTGGAAGACCTCTGGGGGGTGCTGTGGTGTGTGGCACCAGGGCATTGTCAGCGGATCCTTTGGGTGCTGGTGCTTTCGGACACATTTGTCCAGTGCATCCCTGTGCATGGAGCTCGATCGAACTGGGAACTGGGGAGTTTCAAGATGGGTAATTACTTTTACACAAGACATGTTTAGACAGCTTTTTATCCTTAATAAACTAAAATAATTGTTTTAAAACTGCATTTAATATTTATTCCGGTTAGCTTTGTGTAACGTTAAAAATGTTTGATCATTTGAATCATTTAAGTGTGACAAATATGCAAAAAGAATGATCAAATCAGGAAGGGGCAAATAGTTTTTCACGGCACTGTAAATGTACACATTATGAGACAAGGTTCTACTGGATGGTGATATAAAACACGTACTAGGACACTGTCAGTCTGTCATGGTATGTTGATATACGTGTTTATGGATTATAGTCATATTTATATAGAACATTGTATGTATCATTAATTAATTCCTATAGTTTATGTTGAAACTATTAATATTACACACACTAATATGCTACTGCTTGTACTTTACCATACCAGTAGTCTGTACTAGAGTATCCATTACAATACCGTATGTACAAACATGCCTCCACATGCATATGAACCTGAGTAACATCTAATTCTTAATCCACAGGGTTTAATATGATGTTGGCCCCGCCCCCTTTGCAGCTATAACAGCTCCAACTCTTTTGTGAAGGTTTATGGGAATTTTTGACCATTCTTCCAAAACTGCATTTGTGAGGTCAGACACTGATGTTGGACGAGAAGGAGTGGCTCACAGTCTCCGCCCCTAATTCATCCCAAATGTGTTCTATCGGGTTGACGTCAGGACTCTGTGCAGGCCAGTCGAGTTCTTTCACGCCAAACTTGCTTGCTTTGTGCACTGGTGCGCAGTCATGTTGGAACAGGAATGCGCCGTCCCCAAACTGTTCTCACAAAGTTCTGAAAGACAAACCAACTTCAGTTCCAAGACATGGATGATGGATGATACCATGGCATTCACCAAAGTACTGTGGTACAAACCAGAGTTATACCACGGTACCCAACGAAGTGCCACAATACCTATCCTGGTACTTTATAGAGTCCTATGGTGCATTCCATGGTAAGGTTTGAAGAACCACAGGTATTCTATGATATATTATGGGGTGTAGTACAGTTTACTGTAGTAAAATTTCTTATGGGTATCTAGCAGGCTAGGTTAGCTCCACCCCATTTACAAAAAAACAAACTGGTACAGGTAACTGTACTGTGCAACTTTCTTCTTCTTCTTCTTTTAGACGGAGCAATCGATGTACCAGATATGAGTAAGGGCAGAGACTGAGCTGTCTCGCCGCGCGGTGTGAGAGCAGGCGTATGCATTTCATCACGACCAGGAAGGGCGTCTGTACAGTACATTCCTGCAGGAGAGGGTGAAAAGCAGATCAGTCAGCACCACCTGTGAGCTCTCTCAGCAACATTCACTTGGCAAGAAGGGATTTCACTTCTTTAGGTCGTTTCTGGCAAATCGTGCAATATAGCAGAGAGGCTCGAGGAACAGATTAAAAAAAAAGTGCTTGATTTTCACAAAAATAAACAAGTAAGTAAGTAAATAAATAAATAACAAGCGCATCTGCATCAAGTTTAAATTCTAAGAAGAAACCCTGCTGTCCGTGTCTGATAAAAACCCGGCTGCTTTTATTGCTTCGGATGCAGAAGAATATTCAGAAGCTTCCTGTAATAAAGGGAATAAAATTACAGAGTCAGCAAAGTGAGCTGTAACTGTCTCTTGTTGTTTTGTTGAAGGCGTACAGTATGAGGGGGTGTTCTGCTGAGATACTCGACCAATTTACTGCAGCGCTGCCATCGTTCAGCTCTTGAGCAAAGTCCTTCAACATCAACCTTAAGATACAACCAGGTGTCGAGCTGCCGACCCGACCTTGAAGGAAACCTGACACATGATGTGTTATATCTGTTATTCTTGTCTTTTTCCGTATTGTAGCTCAGGCAGCCAAGGCTCTAGGTTGTTGATCTGGGGATGTGAGGATCCGGGTTCGAGCCCCGCCGTCGTTGGATTGACGAACCCCAAACTACCCAGCCGCTGTGCGCGGTGCCGCTCCCGAGCCCGGATAAAACCTGTGCCAAGTTGTTGTGCGGATCGATGGTCTGCTGTGGCGAAACCTCAACGGGAGCGGCCGAAGGACCGACAACAACACATGCATCATTAAAAGGAGAAAAGAACAAGGTTTCATTTATTTTCAGAAATCAGCACAGGGGCGAAGTGACCCACACAGCACACCCGATATTTAAGTCAAAGTCCCATAGCTAGCTTCACCTTCAGCTATTTGTTATACACGTGTCCTCTAAGTGTGGCATATAAACTGTAATGTCGACTGCATGAAGAAATCACGCGTCCAGAAATGAAACACAAATTTTTTTAGAAACCCGAGGGTTTCTTAGTTTTCCACGAGCAGACGAATTAAGAGTTCCGCACTTTATTAAACAAGTAATTCAGGTTCACACGTTTCTCATCCAAACAGAGTAAACCCAGTTTTACATTGTTGATGTTTTTTTGTTCTTTTTTCCCGATTTTTATGTCGACGATGAGAAGAAAAAAAAAGGTTTCAAAAGATATAAGTGAGCACATCATACACTCTACAGTGAAATCCTGTGTGTGTGTGTGTGTGTGTGTGTGTGTGTGTAAAAGAGATGTTTTTTATTTTACTGCTATAATGCAATCTGCACTGACCCGTGTGTATAATTCACACACGCTAAATAGCTGAATATCCTCTGGCGCGCCGCCAGTCGTTCCCAGCACAGTGTTCTGAGTTTCTCCCTCTCCCGTGTGCTATCGCTCCTCTAACAGAGTGCAGCTGAATCAGCAGGATCACAGTTTGCTTTATATTCCCTTTTTCTTTCTTTTTATTTTTTTTTTTTGCTGTGAGTTATGAGAGCTGGAGCGCTGATACAGAACCTCAGATCGGCTGGTCGCATAGTAGGTACAGTATAGAGGTGTTCCTAATAAAGTGGCCAGGCAGCACTTGATATGCAGTTATATTTCTATTTTTTTATAAACAAACCTCAATCCACTGTTTCTCTATTTTTATTAAAAATGAAACTGTTGTACCGCGTGCCGTGTCCCCCAGGTTGACGCGCAGCAGCAATACAGCAGGTTCTGTAGATCCAACTTCATTACGCTTAAGGAGAACTTCTTTGAATAAAGACATCAGTTCAGGTTTAGACCATGCCCACTTCCTGTTTAAATCAAAATATAGATAGATTGTTTACTTATTCATTCTAACGTTATGTTGTAAAACACATATCAGCTGTTCAGCTGAAAACTGTGAACATGAGCACAGAATCCAAGATGGCGGCCGCGGAGGGCGGCCTCGGGGTGTGTGTCCCTTGTGTTTCTGAATTTTTTACACCAAAAGGAGGGATTCTGAACATCAAGTAAACAACCCTGATGACACATCTCTCTCTGGGGGGGGCGGGCGGGGGGGTGGAGGGTCTAACATGCCAGCACGACTCGGAAGGCGAAGTGTCTGTACTGGAACCATCATTACGCAACAAACTGGAAAAAGAGCAATTTCCTCCTCTGGCGGTGTGGATCTCTACCCGACTCGGCTTTTCAGACCGGATCCCAACGCAGAACTCTCAGGTACAACGAAGCATGGAGGTAGATGTTTTCATACAAGCAATGGCTGGTGTAAGGATTTGAGCAGTGCTGTTCTCATTTACTGAAATCGTCTTTCCTGAACTGCAAACCGTTTCTAATCGCCACAAGTTCCTCTCCTTCATACCGGTTGGTGTGTATATTGCACCGCAGGCGCACCTGCAACCTCGGGAACAGCATACTGTGTGTGGAGAGGACTGCCTTTGTTAACTTTAACAACAGTAACTTAATGCTTGACCTCCCTAAAGACAAACCATTCATTAGAATCTGACCATAGAGAAGAAAACCCTTGACCACAACCTTGTTCCCAAAACACCAAGAACCTCATTAAAACTACAATCCTATCACTCTGACCTCTGTGGTAATGAAGTCATTTGTGCTCCTTGTGCTGTCCTGTCCCGAAGACATTACAGACCCACATCCAGACCCCCTGCACCACAGGGTCAACAGGTCTGTAGAAGATGCTGCAAACCCTTCCATTTCATTCTCCAGCACCTGAACACTACGCAAGAATCCTCAGTGTGGACTTTATCTCTGCATTCAACACAATCATCACAGCCCTGCTGGAGGACAAGCTCTCCCAGGTAGGGGGCTCTGACTCCACCTGCAGGTACGCAGATCACAGACTTCCTGATGAACAGGAAGCATCATGCGAAGCTGGGGAAACACATCACTCCTGTCCTTTTCATTAGCAGGTGTTCTCCATGAGGCTGTGTTCCTAATGCTCTGCTCTTCTCTGTCATTAGGCTGTTAAGCTCCTGAGGTTTGTAGACACTACCACCAGAGGTCATGAGTCTTGCCTATGGGTGAGAGCTTGACCATCTGATGACCTGGTGTGGACAAAACAACCTGGAACTAGATGTTTGGAAGAACCCACCACATTCTACCCCATCACCCTGTGCTGCTCCCAACTAGGTACTTACGAGTCCTTCCTATTATGGAGCACCATCATCACCCAGAACCACATGTGGGAATTTAATTAAAAAATCTAAATGGGAAAAGTGCTTCTGCACCGGTTAGTGAATGGAAAAACAGAAAGTGGAAATCTAGCATGTTTTATTTGACTTTTATTTTATAAATGACAGCAGAAAAGTCTCATACATGGCGAGCCAAAAGCGAACATTTCAAAAATAATTGCGAGTTTACCCTGCTGTCTAACGGGTCGTTTTTGACCTGGGCCGAGACGTCGGTCAGTCCTGTTTAGGTGACTTCAGGTTTACACGGTTCACATTATTCTTCTGCTACATCAGACCAGCATCAGAGCTTTGATTGTGAAGCCATATTAAAGATGGATTAGTGTGACCTGTAATGATATTTCGAAGTGATTTGACTCGGATAACAAATATCCATAATATCATCCAGTTCACACCGATATAGCCTGGATGTGTTCATCAGAGCACAGATGTACAACAACAACAAAGCTCGACGGTTTGTTATTACATCACCATGAACTTTAACCTCGGGTGGAGAATAATTACTTGTAAGACAATATACATTTATAATAGATTGAAATTATAATCTTTTATAAACAAATCCAGCTTGAAAATACAGGAGAAGAATAAATATATACAAGGACAGCCTTATGATAAAGAAAGAAATAACACATCAATGTAAGGTTTAGAAGCTGTACGTGGAGAAATCATTCAAACACGATGAGATGAGTATTATTACCCTGAAACAAAACATTCCTTTTATTATATCAACTTCAGGCATGACTGCCAATAGGTCATGGAAAAAAACGGTGATTATATAATAGGCCACGTCCCCTGACATGCAGTTGCAAGAAGATGAGCCTTCAGCAGTAATTAGGGGTCCAAGCACCAAGGATATGGAACTGTACAGTTTCTCCTTTCTCCTTAATATGATGATGTGAAGTCTTTCTTTTTTAATGCACCCATGTTCAACAAATTTGAAAGCACTCATCTTACGCTGAAAACTTAAATAAAACGTTAGTTGCAATTTAATTAATTATCGTCACAAATTTGATCAGATGCTTGCGAATCAGAAACCGTTGCTGGCGAGTTACGTTGAATGCAGTGGGCGGAGTCTACGCTGATGGATGAGAGGTTAGCGACGCAGAGTTTAAAAATCGCAGATGGTGAAAGACGTGTGTATGTTGATTTATAATGTAGTTTGGCACAGATTTGAATGCCTTTGTTAGCTAACTAATAATATCATGCAACTTATATTCAGTTCCAATTTATTTTCACTTGCAAACTTGAGACGTGTGATTTCAAATCTGTTTAATTTGTTGCATTAATAAGGCGCAGAATTCACTTCTTAGATGGACTAGATTAGGCAAATGGTGGCGCTATAGAACAGTTTTTCTCTCTTAAACTTTCAGACACAAGTTATACCGTAGCAACTATTTTGTCACACAAAGTTTCTGTGAACTAGTCCTATGACCGAACCTCAGCAGTTATCTGTTAGCAGTCTGGTCAAGCTGGAATTTGGTAGACTCCATCGTTTTTCATGCTATCCAAAAGCCTGGCTGTCGTCAGCCAATCCGAATCCGGCAGGCATTAGACGGGGTTAATGAGAAGCAAGGTGCTTGGACCCTGAGGAATCTTTAGTAGACTTTCTCGAATTAAAAAACAAAAAAAAGCTTTTATGTGAAATTGCTTCACCCTTTGATCAGAATTTCTGAGCAGAGGTTTTAAAGGGCTGTGCTGTAGGACATCAACACACTGCAGATGGTTCTTCGAAATGTCTCTGATTCCTTGCCCTTGTGAGACTTTATTGGTGGACAAATCAAGCATCACGCATTGATTTCTCTGTAAATGAAGCAGCTGTTGAGCGTAGGGTGCTAAATTCTGCAGCTCTAACTGCGCTCAGGCTTAAATCAAACCTTCTCGCTACAGTATAACCAGCTACAAAACCTGGAAATGTGGATAAAAACAGCTGGGCTATAAAATCCTGCGGCGTGTCTCCACCGTGACGTGTAGGCAGTAAATAAATGACAGCATGTCTGTTGACACTTCCTGAGGACTGGCAAAGTTTGACATTCACACGAGTAACTCCATTTTTGGACCCTTTTTTTTTTTCTTTTTTTTTTGGAAAATCACAAAAGACGTTGGGAGCCTTTGAGGCAGAGAGGAACGGGGACGGCATGAGGACGAGATCCGAAACAGCGACAGCATGGGAGGAATGGACGGAGTGGAGAAGAGGGACAGCGTCTGCGTGAAGCGGATGTCTTTAGAAGTGAAACAACAATACAAGCACTAGCCTTTTCTTCATTTTTGTGCTTTATCCTAAGCTATATACATTACTTTAGGCTCTTAAATAAGCATTATTTGGACTGAGGAACAGGATTATTGCCCGTTTAGGGCAATTACCTTTAGGGGCTAAGCTCGTAAGATTTACAGTATAAGCACTCAAGACATGGCACAGATATTTACACCGTTCTCTGATCTCTTTGTCTGGAATTGAAACTGTACGAGCGAAACAATGACCTCTGGACCTCTAATGTTCACTTAGATGTGGAAATATCAGAAGATACCATTATGAGAAGAGATTATAATCAGGCTTGTGCGACATAAGCATTTAGTCGTCGCTACACGATGTCCACAATAGCTTATTCTGTTTATATTATGTATGAGTTACTGCTGTAATGGATACCAGAATCTGCAGTTATTTTCTCCCCAATCAGCCAGATGAGAAACGCATTAACGTGTTCATCTGGAACTATTTGCAAAGGTGTTTTAAACTCCATAATATTAAACAAACCTGCCGGGATGCCCCGCCCCTTTTCCCCATCTCTCATGTCCTCAGGGCTCTCGGGACGCACCACATGACCTCGCTTCCTGCAAAGCTAAATGGAGAACGTTTTGGGTTCAGTAACATAAAATAAAATGTATCAATATATTCTACTTCAGGCCGAAATAATAGAATTTATTGTTTGTTGGGACAAGGTTGTTTTTAAAAGTTAGATTGACTTTAATGATGAAATGACATTGACATAACTCTGAATGAACGACCGGAACAAAACTGTTGGAAAAACAATGTAACTGTAACCTTTGTTTGGAGCGTTTATGCCGATTAACATCCACTGGGACAACATCCGAGCACATCCGTGCCCCCTTAGGGCTCTCGCAGGGTTTAGAATTGCGAGATTGGGACGGACACGACAGCTTTCTGCACATGCATAAACCTCAGCAGTGTCGCCCCCAAAACGTCCAGTTGTAAACGCACTCTTACTGCAGTGGTGGAGTTCGAGTCCCGCGCAGGCCGTCGGTTTGCTATTAATATCGTTTTAAAGTCGTTTTTGCTGCATTGTGTTTGGGTCGTTTGTTCAACGTCATCAATCATCATGTACTCGATGTTGTTCTGACGTCATTTCATCCAAGTCATGCTAACTTTTTAAAACAACCAAAGACCAACGCTGTCCCAGCATCCGCTACGTTGCCGTAAATCAGTTACAATTTTTAAGTTAAATAATTTTAAGTTTTATAGTTGCACAAGCCTAATTATATTATTTATTGAAAATTAATTTTGCTGTAATGTTGACTTCAGTACTTGGGACAACCATAAAGACCACGGCTATTGCTACTATTGCTTCCATCTGAGCAAATAATACAACAAAAACTGATGATATTACTGTTCTGAGGATTGATGGTCTCTCAGGAGAACTCTTCACAGCTTCACAATTTAAGCCAAGAGATCAGGACGCAAACACCGCGTTTCCGTATCGGGTACCGTAGCGCTAGAGATTAAAGTGGAATCCTATGCTTACTTGGCTTTGCCATAAATGTGAAAATCATTACATTCATTGTTCACATTATACAGGTTATTTGAGATAGTTCTTAGAGTAGTCAGTAATAAAATAACACCTTTGGTGCGCGCCTCCGAGCAACCAGGTGCACTCTGTTTGACTTAAATAATAATCTGCTGCTTGTAAAGTACAGTCATGGACACTGAGTTATACTCTAGTGGTAGAATGTCCATGAGGGAGGCCGATATTGCTTGGAGTGCTGTTGGCATATGGGTTAAAAGGATGGTACGGCGACTGAATCCCCGAGAGAGAATTGGGGATCATGGTGATGGTGTTTGTCGTCATGATCGGGAAGTCGTCCGGAGAGCGGCGTAAAGTGAGGGCGTAGTCCGGGGGGCAAGCGAGTCGCAGCATGTCGTGCCCTTGCAATGACTCACAATCATGATCGTGGTCGTGATCTAGTTGCTTCATCTGCAAGGACATTAGATCCTCGCTTGGAACCCTTGGCACATCATTAGCAAGGTTCCTCGGTGGACTCGGACGGCGTGTGGACTCAAATCGATGCTTGTCCTTCTTGTAGTAGAGGGCTGCGAAAGCCAGGATGTTTAGAAAGAGCAAGGATGCTCCGACGGCGATAGTGACGCTCAATTCGGTGGAATAGTCTCGGGCTTCTATGGTTACGGAGCTGTCCTCATGCTTTAAATTGTTCTGCTGGTCTGTGGACTGCTTGTTGTTGGGCGATGGAACCGAGGGATGCCGCGTGGTAGATGGCCAAAGCTTGGTGGATAAGCGCTTGGTGTATGAGAAAGGAGTCGTATCTTGTGGAGGGATCCTGGTGGTCGACGAGACATACGGGAAAAGTTCATTGATGTTGTGCAAATGCGGCACCAGCTCCAGCCAGAAAGCAACCTTCGTGGCCCTGTAGTGGTCCCGGACACGTGGCTTGAGACCAATGTGAAGATACAGCTGATCCTTGGGATTGTATTTGGACCAGGCCACTTCTTCAAAGCGATTAGGTTTGGTGTGAATGAATTTTGTATCCTGGGGAACCGGTTGGTTAGGGTCTCTGAAAAGCACAACAAAAAAAGTCTTAAGCTTAAATCGTTAAACGTGATGGGAAAATTTTCCAATTCCAATGGTTCAAGAAAAAATGAATGGTTTCATGTCCTCTACCATCAGTATGGATCCTCGAAAGGTACAACAAAGATCTTGTAGATGGCAAGCCTGAAATGATACAAGCTGAGCATGCATCAGGATCGGCATTGTGAAATGGAATGAACGGATCATGAAATGCAAAAAGACAAAACAAAAAAATGCTTCAAGCTGACGCTGGTGTAATCTACTCACCCGGTTTTGGCAAAGTTAGTCCAGTAGGTCATAACCACAGCGCTAAGCATTACATCATTCTTAGAGAAGTTGCAGCTGAAGAGATCAGTCGGGCCGATCATGGGGATGCCGAAGACATACGGAAGCTCGTCTCCGTGCGCAGAATCCGCCCAGGCCGGCTTCATTTCGCTCTGGCAATGGTGGTAGAAGGCGTAGAAATACGTAGGCGAGCCGTACTGAGCATGCAGGTCCGCGGTGGCCACGGCAGGCGCCACCCACTGGTGATCCGTAAAAAGCGCGACCAACGTTTTACGCCTGGTTTCTGGATTTTCCTTATCTGCCCAGTCCGTGTACATGAACTTTATTGTCTCCCGCAGGGTATCCTTCCCTTCCGGGTATCCGTACAAGTTATCAACAAAATCTGACACGGCGAATTCAAAGTCATTTCCAGCAACACCGTCCTCACTGTCCACGATGCCGTCCACAAATTTATAGCCCTCGCCCTGGTTTACCCCGAGCATGATGTCGTAATTCAGAAACTCGCCTTGCTCCATCAGGATCTGTGGGTCATCTGGCACAACATCTCCATCAATTACAGGCCCAAAAGCAATGTGGTACTTGGCAGGAGTTATGTTCTGCTCGATGAGCTCTTTGTAGTTCTTATTCTGGAGGCACTGGATCATTTCCATGGAGTCGTCCTCGTTGCACCCGACCTTCTCGGCCAGCATTCGCGTGTATTTGGCCGGCTGGTAGTTAACGGCCCAGCTAGAAAGAGCTGTACCGCTCTGGATGATTGCTTTCTGGAACAGATCTGGAGAAAACCATCACCAGAATGGTATTTAGTACTAAATCTGAACACGTAAAGGATATTTAAAAGACATAGAAGCGTGCTGTATATGAGAAGTGTATATTTCTGGGAGTGAATAAGTAAGTAACCTACCTTCTGAATAGTGCGACAGAGTCAACAGGCTGACACATGACGCTCCAGCTCCAGACCCGAATATCGTCACTCTTCGAGGATCTCCATTAAAAGCCTGGATGTTCTCTTTCACCCATCTGAGAGCCTGAATCTGGTCCAAGAGTCCATAATTCCCCTTGGCAGCTTGATCGCCTGTGCTCAAGAACCCTAAAGAATTGCACCAGAGTTTATTTGACATGAAATTGGCTAAGATTATGATAATCATACGAAATGTCTTGCAAAGGCAAACAAGGACTGATTTCCTGTGCTCAGTGTTCATTAATCTGTTGGTGCATAAACAGTCACAATTATTGGCCCCCTTCATGGCATCGGGCAAAAATAATAGTATAAAATTATGAAAATACATCATTGATAAGGTATCTACAGGGACTGAATGTTCCTGAAAATGGAAATGATCTGATTTCAACGACCATACTGAAGATAGACACCTGTGTCTGGGGAAAAAAACTCGGCTGCCGAGCGGACTTTAAAAATAGCAGCCGCCAACAGCGCAGTCAGACAGAGGGACTGACAAAAGGGCATCCCAGGAACGTCATCTGAGACTTGAGCATGCAACCAGCTCAGGCTACAGTGTACCCGACACACAAGACTAAAAAAACATGCCACAAACAATGTGATTTCAGTCAGTGTGGAAGAGGGAGGAAAAAAAGGTCTTCTAGGATGAACGTGCATGAAATCTTCAACTCATTGAATGTGTTTTTGTTTGTCCCTTCTTACAGACGGATGAGGATGTTCTGTACACCTCTACACGGCTGAGGAGGTATAGAATTTCCTCAACCATACACTTGAGACACTTACCGCGCACGCATTTATCCTAAACACGCATTTATCCTACACACGTGTTTATCCTGCACGCGTGTTTATCTTAGCTTCGGCATGAGCTCATCCTTCAGCACACCTCAGGGTTGGTTTCTGTCTGTTACTGAAAATAACAGTAATTTGCTATTTGCATTTTCCTTTCTGTCGTGTCAGTGTTAGAGGTGTTTACTAGCTTTACAATCAGCACTTGAAGACACGCTGGTGCAGGAAAACAATCAACCTGATAGTTCACATCCCACTCTGCCACGTGATGCAACATGTCAAGTGCTTTATCCCAAGCTGCAGTCACGTGACCCACAGGAGGACGTCTAAAAGATTGTCTAAAGATGTCGCTCGTTATCACAATAAATGCTTTTCACTGATCACGTTCTGAATCGTACAGTGGAGTGAAGCCGAATGTTCAGCCCAAACACACAGCGTTCTTTAAGCCGAGGCCCGAAATGTCTGGGTGCTGCCGCGAATAACCTCCGGTGCTGTTCATTTGCATGCTGATGAATTCATTAGTCAATGTTCATTCTAGCTAATGGCTGCTGCAGTTGATAAATGTCCCTGTTTTAAATGGGTCAGATGTGACCGTGTGATCGATTATACCTGCGAAGAGCAGGAGGCATTTCTCTCTAAAGCTCCGAGACAGAAGCACATTTACACTTTACACGAGCGCAACTGTAACAAGAAGGATTTACTGCGTTCACTAACATAATACAATAATTCATGAATCCATGAGTAAAAATAAAAGTGATGACACACACACACACACACACGCAGTGCTTAATGTGTTCATAAGGATGAGTTGAACGCTCCAGTGCTCTCTCACACACACACACACACACACACACTGGGTTTAGCGACTGTGATGGTAACTGATGATACTTTATATGATTATTATGTTGTTTTAAAAAATAATAATTTTATATTCGCCTTTGAACTTTATAAGTGTTTTAAATTATAATATTAAATATAAGATTATCAATATTAATGTGGCATCATTTTATTAATTCAACATCCTAAAATGGTCAGCGACATGACGCACTGAATTCAACTCAATTCAATTCAGTTTTATTTGTATAGCGATTTTAACAATCGTCACTGTCGCAAAGCAGCTTCACACAATCAAAAGAATTATTTAAGTTTATCTGGATCAGGTGCTATTTTTCTAAGCAGCGCAGCAACGAGTGTTGAAGCCGTTTCCTTTAACCACATCAGGTTTTTCCATCACGATGCAGCGATATACAGTATAACTGTAGTGCAGTGCATTATGGGTATTTGATTTGGGTTTTGCACGTTCTGATTTTCATCATCTTCAGTTCGACAGCACTCAGGATTACGGTCTGATTTTGAGCTGTATTTGTTTTTACAGGATTTAAAGTATTAAAACTACTAAAAGTGTCCCGTAAACACTGAACCCCTACAGGACTTGTGTTGTTGTTGTTGAGTGTTTAAATGTCGCGTCTCGTACGAAGCCGTGATCTTTATCTCCCGATGACCTTCTGCTCCACTCTCCAGTCCAGCAGGTGGCAGTAATGCTCCTACCACACATACGCTCAAAAGCTGTCAGAAAACGTAGAAGATGGAAGCAGTTTGGATTTTCTGTGGTGTTGTTTTTAGGGAACTTGTGAGTTTTAGATCATTTAACACTTCATGTCATTTTAAAAACACAAACCGATTCTGAATCAAAAAGCGAACAACTGATTCGACCAACTGACTCGAACGACAAAAGACTGAATAAATTGCAAAAGTGCTTAAAATCGCACCAGATTTATTTCAGTCCTAAACATTTTATTGTTCCTTGTACATCTTCACTCTCTCTCTCCTTTATATTACACTACGCTCGACAGGGAAGAATCACAAACACCATGTCCTTATTCTCTATTCTTGATTTCTTTTTTTACGCTTAAATGTGAGTTTGTGTATAAAGGCGGTGAAAGCATCTGCTTAAATAAATGATTAAAACTGTAAACACCGGAGGCGGGGCCTACACACGGGTGATATGCATCATCTAAAGGCCACGCCCAGAAACGCTTTAATTAACTGTGCTGTTTATCTACAGTCTGTGTTTGTTCGTTTTTTAAAGTCTACGTCTGTGTTTCAGTGAATAATGTAACCTGGACCACGACGTAACCTAATTGATTTAAAAACACACAAATCCCTGGGCGGTTGGTGTCGAGAGGTTCTGCATTAGCGCTTCCGGACCAGTGTGAATGCAGTGACCTTCACCCGCCCACGCTTACATCACACGCCTTTTGATAAAGGTTAATTGAAGTCCCTCTTTTTTTGTGATACAGGAGTTTCACCCTGACATTTTTTTTTTCCAGGGTCATCAGCATACTTCAGTTTGATTTATTTCATTATTTTTCGCAGTCCTTTTTTTGTGGTAATGAGCCTCGGGTGCAGGTGTACACCTTCACATCTTTTATACAATATATATATACATACTGTATATACTGTAAAATAAATAATAATTAAAGACCAAAAATCCCAAATGGGTTCCTTCACCTCGCTGTCTTTCTTCTCCACATCTATCAGACCCGCCCATGCCGCGCCCGCCGCCGTCTGCCTGCTGTAACTCCTCATTAGCAGGTCCGGCCGAGGTCGCGGATGTACGGGTTTCGTTAGCATGGTGGCTCTCTAAGCGCTCTGTATTTGTTCTACTTACCCCAGGCTGTTTGTAAAGCTTTCCTGGTGTGAGATTAATATCCCTCCACCCTTCATCAGCAGCTCATCAACACAGTACAGATCACATTAGCAGTGAGGGGAGGGGCTTCAGTCTGTCTCACCTTTTAACTCCAACAGTTTATAAAATGATTATTATTTCCCCCGTCACTAGGGGGCTCCCACATTAAGGCTACTCCTACCAGGCCGAAGTCTATCACGTGTTTGCTCCGACCCGCGTGATGCCAGCCGACCGCATGTTTCCAAACCACAAAGTTCTTAACCCACAATCTTAAGTGGAAGCAGTAAGTAACTAAGGTTCTTTCTAGCTCCGAGGACTGAGGTCCGACTCGTCCGAATGAGGCATTGGATGGGCTCCGTATTTAAAAAGAGCGTCTGAACCTGCTGGCCCGGCCAACATGGAGACAGAGTCACTTTCCGACTCCCTGATTATTCCCATCACCATCATTTTCCCCAATTTGTCCTGAACCACGTTTAAATTTGTGCTCTGGCAAGAAATAAGAGACTCGACGTGGAGATCTGAGCAGCTGTGAAGGGGAGACGTCTCGTCTAACGATGAGATGATTAGAGATTGTCTTCGAGTGGGAACGGAGTGGGACTTGACATTTATTAGCCCACTTTTTTGGCTTCACCGTCTCTCCGCTGCTTGAGCTGGTTAGTCCAGGCCTTTCTTTCATTTGCTGAATCTTAAAGTCGACTTCCCGGTCTCGCTGTTTAACCCTGAAGGATGATTCGTAAATAATTTCAAGCTCGTTAAGGAGCTAAAGCTGGAGGTCTTTATCTCCTGGTGCAGTTGAAGAACTTGTTTGTGCAGTTTGGTTGAGAATGGACTCATATGCTCCCTGGGGACTCCGTGCCCCGGTTCCTGAGCAGCTCCAGGGTTTCTGCACCGGTGGAACAAGCTTTTTATTTAAGGGTCATGCCGCCTTTGGTACGGCAGCTAGTTAAAAACAGGCTAGCTCTCTGCTCAGCTTTTAATTTGCTCTGCTCACAGCTTTAGTGAGAAAGAGAAAGTTCACAGAAATATAAGCCAGGGCTGAGGGGCGCCATGTCAGTAATTACCCCTCTAGCTCACCGCCAAACACATTTCTGCTACGACACTCTACCCCTCTGCTCTGAAACTCACACGTGGACGAGCAGGTGCAGCTCTGTTTCAGCAGAGACACAAGCGGACTGCACCGCACTGTCAACTAATGTGGCGTCGGGCCATCCATCAGCCGGCAACGGGGGGGCGCTTGGCCCACATACAGCCTTTAAAGCACCGACGCCTCTCTGAGGACACGAGTCCTGCGATGGTTGTAGCTTCGGCTGTCTTTTCTGTCTCGTTTCTGTCATGATGTGAACACAGAAGCCCTAATCTGGTTTACAAACTTTCATACACACTTAAAGCAAAGTGATTGGGGTCAATCCTAATTAAAAATGTCTATAAAGTGAATAATCGCATCAGAATGTCTTAAACAGATCATCATCATCATCATCATCATCATCGGTATATTTACACAGGGAGTGTTACTTCAGACTGAATGATGGAGACGATTTTCCTGAACACCATACTGAGATCCACCATGAAGCATTTACGTAGTATTGAGATCTGCGGTAAACGCACACACACACACACACACACACACACACACACACACACACACACACACACACATAGTCTTTGCACTCTTGCTGGTGGAGTATTCTCAGCTGTACTGGTCCCAGTGCAATAAGACCAGGTAACTTCACCTCAGCTGACTGTAGTGAAACTCATCCCGCTGCTGATTCGGAGCCCAGGGACGCCTCAGGCTCGCTAGCAGGTGGCGTCCGGCGTGGAAAAGGACACGACTAACTAGGACTTTAACCAAAAATAGAGTCAGCAATACCTGAGTATTTAAAGGTGCTTGCATCTGTTGTTCTGTTAGTGCGGTACGTCGAGGGGCAGAAACAGGCAGTGGTGGCTCAGGGGTAGGGTTCGATTCCCATTTAATGCCCAAAGAAGTGCAAAGACAAAATAACAAAACCGAAAACACAACGACAGTCCAGGCAAATCGGACATACAAGTAGTACTGCAGACTGACAGCATGTAAACGTCCCTGAGACCGCAGTACTTCCTGTATGTCTGGAGTGACACATGTCTCTGGAATAGTCTCAGTCCGGACTCATCAGGTCACATGACCTTTACGCTCTCTAGCAAACTGGAGCCTTTTGTTCTGATGAGTCTCACTTACACCTGGTTTTCTTATGGACACACAGCTGCTTAGTCCCAACCCTGCGAGTTCTCATCACACTGTGTGTGTGTGTGTGTGTGTGTGTGTGTGTGTTTAATTTTTACTATTAAATAAATAACTGTCAGTTTTTTTCACCATGCACCTTCCCCAGGAGTTTACGTGATCCCCATCATGCTTTCTCTGATCTCACCTCTTACAGGAAGTTGAAGGTTTAACACGATCGTTACACATTTTAATATCGGTCTTAAACCAATTCCAGTCGTTTCGAATCTTATGCGATGTTTTATTTATTTAAAGTCACGTGACCTGATTATGAGTGAGAGGTGAATAGAGGGCGATAAGGAGGACGGTGGAGGTCCTCACCTAACACTCCCAGTCTGTAGTTGACGGTGACGACGATGACATCGCCATAGCTAGCAAGGACGCTTCCGTCGATCACGTTGGCCGTCCCTTCGACATACGAGCCCCCGTGGATGTACACCATCACCGGCCTCAGCACGTCCTCGTCGTCACCACTTACATCTGCAACCACCAAATACCACACAAAAACATTCAAAAGATACAGAGTATATACAGACAGACAGGTTGTTATAACTTTTGTAAGGAAAATGTATTTGTGCTAAAAAGTGTCTCAACATTTTTCATAATACTTATCACTTCTTATCATCTCCTGATTCATGCTTTGTTTTATTGTACATAGACATTTATATTTTTATCAGATAAAAGGAAACACATTTGCTAAATACAATTTCAGGCTTTTTAGTGTCTGTAACTTTTTTCATTCAAATCCTTTAATGATCTTAACGGTCATTCAGATGAAACTCAGATTTCATCTAAAATACAAAATTGTTAAGATATTGCAACATGAATGTGACATGGTTACGGACACTACAATTTACAACAATTTTAAAACAACATTTTTTACAGGTCATGTGCTTCTAGAAGTTACACTAATTTTAGTGTCAATACTCAAATAATAATCATTTTAAATGATTGTATTTAAACTGTACTAAACTGTGTGTATATTATATTAGCACGCTCCCTCGCACACTTGTACACAGCCTGTGCAGGTTTAAACTCACGCACCTAGCGAGTATCTGAATGTGTTAGCGTGGTCCCCTGATCGTTCCTCACCCTCCGAGCGCTGACACACTCGCCCCCACACGGCGCTGCAGATCTGGGCCAGGTGCCGAGTGTCTTTGGACGGCTCCTACACTTAAAATGATGATCCCAGCTACAGATTCACTGCAGAACACAAAACCTTCCATCCTGCACGAGCGGCTTTGATCACGTCAGCTTGTGAATCACCAAAACAAACGTCCCGATCTGAGGAGCGGCGCACGGCCCCCTTTAGTCCACGCTCATCTTCTAATAGACTCTGTCTCATCATCATGTTCTCCGAGCTCAACCTACAGGTACCTGAAGTACGGACGCTCATCAGGCAGTCGTGACTGTGCCACGTTAGACGTCTAGACGGTGTGGGGAATTTGAAATCCCTCCGCTGTTTGGGTTTGACCTTCGGGGAAGAGGAGATGTAATCACATTCCCCACGATTGTACTTTTTTCGATCATTTTTAGAGACGGATTAGCATATAGATGGATTCCGCTTAGTACGTACCGGGGGTGGGGGGGAGGGGGGGGGCATTAGCGTGTTTAGGGATTAGCAGGAAACAAGACGCGGACGGAAAAACAACTTTAGGTGCCTCGTTAACCAGAAGGTGAAATTCAGACCTGCTTTTTCTCGCCTCTGTCTAAATTTTATCGACACTTTTCGTCATAAGACATTTATATCCACAGACTTTTCGACAGATCTTATAAAAATAGACCGTCCTGAAGATTGGATTTGAATTCCCGGTGCTGGACTTTAGACTTCTTTCATGAAAAACTCCGCCGTTATTGAATACTGAAACCTTTAGCTGGCTGTATGGTAATCTTTTTGTACGTTCTTCATACCAAAGCACGGCTGAGCTCGCACCGCGGTGTGTGTCGATCCTCAACCATCCGCTAAGGAGATGAAGAAAATCAATGTGCCGGAAAGTTGCATAATAATAATAATAATAATAATACAGCAGTACATTTAGAGTTAAGGTAACCACGCCCCACGTAAGAGCTCATCAGCGCGGTCAGAATCATGCAACACCGTGTTATCACTACTAACGAGGTTCCTTACATTATTAAACTGCCTTTGGAGCAGAAACTTGTGTAGCATCAGACAAATCGTGTATTTAAGCAGACCGGCTGTCGCTCGAGACAGGACAGGACAGGGTTACAACCTTCAGCCACTTGACGACCATCAGCTCACAGATGGTGTTTATGTGCTATAAGCCTCCGCCGTAATGCTAACATGGAGCCACCGCTAGGTCCTCGTGTTCTGTTCACACGCGCTCTCAGAGCATCAGCGCTAACATGCCGGTCAGTGTTTAACCCACACTTCAATACGACCCCCAGCCTGTAACCTGACAGCTCAGCCCTGAGATTCATTCCCTTCTAATCTGACTACTGGACCACAAAACATATTCCCAGTAAGGAACAGAAACTTCCAGTAAAGGTCACTATAAATCACTGGAAGGAGCTCACAGCACGCGCAGATCCTGTTGGTCCATTACACCAAACCGCAGTGATCCAGATTCAAAAGTAAAGACCGGCTTTATCTCATTATACCTGAGATAACTTTTATTAGGACCGGACCTGACTTTAATCCTCATGATTAGTACTCTCGGGGCTCTCGGACCCACTTCTGCTTCCGATGATGCTATTTTAATGGTTCCTAATGTTCAGTAGTGTGAAAAAAGTCTTAAACCACCAACCCAACCCCATTTTCTTCATAATTTGCTTCCAAAGCTTTCTTGAGGAACAGTTCTCCAGGCTTCCTGAAGGTCTTTTCAGTCCAGTCCCTGTACCTGAGCAGGAACGGGTTTTGTCTGTTCAGTGACCTATGAATCTAAAAAAACTGGTAGAAGCAGGTGCAGATGATGAGAGATGATCAGGCTGGTGATTATTATACAGCTGATGCTGGATGCTGAGTGGTCGGAACAGACGGGAGGGGAAACGAGGTCGCTGCTGAGGCTGTTATATAAACGTCTAGGTTTTAAATTGTATCTGTATTCTGCAGCCTGTCGCAGTAAAATGTTTGTTTCCATTTCTTGTGTGGTTTCATCCCGAACCTCAGCGTTTTATACGAGACTTGCAGTTAGCACATTCCCTTGCTAGCTAACACCTTGCTGTGTAATTAGCTACACTGATGAACCAGCCTGACACAGGGGTGCTGCACACACACCTTCACTTTCCCTCCGGAGATCTTTACGATTCTTCTTCTGGACGAGAGAAACTGAAACAAAAACGTCTGGAGCGGTTCTGATTAGAGCTGCATCAAAAAAACCTCTGCAATTCGAAGGTAAACTCAAACTGTACACCTGTGTGTGTGTGTGTGTGTGTGTGTGTGTGTGTGTGTGTGTGTGAATGATATGTCCACAATTGAACTCAGCCTGCTGCAGGAATCGTTATGGTCCTGACGCTCTGAGAGTCCAGTGAGACTCACATCCTCATGATTAATACATTAATGAAGCTCTGGACTCCGGACTTATTTCAGCTCTCGTTATGTTTCAGTTCTTCCTGATTGTATGTTTTAAGCCGATTGTCTTTCTTCAGTCTGAATTCTCTATTCCTGACTCAAGACTGTCGGGAACTACCACCTACTTACTGTTGGAAAAATCTGGACACCTCGAGAGAATAATAAACCGACCCAACTGCCCGCGTCACCCGAGTCTAAGGGAGTATAAGGAACATTCAGACTTTACCTTCATCCGTGGGCACGTAGATGTTCAGGTACAGGCAGTTCTCACTCTGGTCCTGTACGTACGTGGCCACCGTGTCCAGATTCGCCGTGAACCAAACAGGCAGCATGTCACTCAACAGGAACCTGTCCTCCAGGAACTGAGGGCAAACAGGGGCAAACTGCGTGGCGTTCCTGATGCCTGACCAGGAATTGGGTGGTTCTGGAGCCTGGAAGCGTCTTTCTCCTGTAGGGGGCATGGCGTAAGGAACGCCCAGGTACTGCTCCACGGGGCGCAGGATCTCACTGGGCAAAGACGCCCGGAACCCGCGCAGTTTTCCGTAATTTGTTGTGACCGAGGTGTACTGGACGTGCTGACCGGTGACCAGCGCCACTCCTGAAGTCAGGATGAAGAAGTTCAGCCAGGACGGACGAGCAGGCGGCCATGACGGTCCCTCAGGGGTTGACATTTTGCTGATATGAAAGAAAAACGGAAACCCTGAAAGAAAAGCGACAACAAAATAAAATGGCCTCACTCCAGCTGGGCCGCGTCGGGCTGATAGATGGCGCGCTTGTCAATCGGCCTGGCGCTCTTGTTCCTGCCCATGGCGGGGGGACGTCCGGGATCTGTTTGCCCTTGTTTGGACAGCAAGAGAGATGATGCAGTCAGTCACTCCTCTGGCTTCGTTCCAGGCAGAATGATCATCCTGCAGTTCAGAGCAAAAGAAAGAGAGAGAGAGAGAGAGACAGACAGAGAGAGAGAGAGACAGACGGAGAGACAGACAGAGAGAGAGAGACTTAAGAGGAGGCACTTTGAAAGAATTATGTCTACTGTTCTGTGTCGAAACACCATCAGGGTTTTATTATTTTTTTTCAGAAATGAGGTTTGTGGCGTAAGTCAGACTTTCTGCCCTTTCACGTCCGCGGCGGTTCAGAAACATCGGACTGGGTTCGTGTAGTTCGAGAACGACACCGGGACTGTTTTTATTTCACCTATTATAAACAATCGATACAAGAGGTTCTCTCCAAGATTTCATCATTCTTCACTAAAACTGTTCTGCAGTGTGTCCGTATTCACTGAGATCAATAGATACTAAAGGGATAAAACACTTAGGTGGTGTGCTGTCCTGGGAAAATAATCCACGATGAAGTGTGTGTGTGTGTGTGTGTGTGTGTGTGTGTCCTGGATGTTTTATTCCTCTGACACCACAGCAATGTGGCAACAATCAACATTCAAGAGACTTTAGTGCTGGAAATTCTTGCGCAGGAACTCTGTGAGTCGGTGATAAAAAAAACAAAAGTGAACAAAAGTAGAATTAAACTATAATACAATAAATACTGTCAGTGTTTCCGCTATTTTCTCCCTAATGTGACCTCATATAAGAAGAGCCCCTCCCCCCAGCTGGTGGGCCAACTCTTCTGTTCTCCGGATTGGGTATGGTATGAAAATCTGATAAGCATTAACACACACACACACACACACTTACAACTGGATTTTTCACCCCCCCCAGGGGGCTGAGCCTGCAGAGGGACTGTTCTTATATGAGGTCACATTAGGGGGATAAAACTTACAAAATGCTGATACTGGAGACTCCTTCCCTACAGTGCCTTGCAAAAGTATTCGCACCCCTTGACCTCCTCCACACTTTATGACGTCACAGCCACAAACGTTAATGTGTTTGATTGTGATTTTATGTGACAGAGCGACACAGAGGGTCACAGAATTGTGAAGTGGGAGGAAACGGCTTCTTTTAAAGTTTTTACAGATAAATATCTGAGAAGTGTGATGTGCATATGTATTGACCCCCCTGAGTCAGTACCCTGTAGATCCACCTCTCTGTGTAATTACAGCTGCAGGTCTTTGGGTTATGAAGTTTTTGAACGTTCTTCTTCTTCTTCTTTGTAAATCAGCTCGAGTTCGGTCAGATCGGACGGAGAGCGTCTGTGAGCAGCAACGTTCAGGTCTCACCTCAGAATCTCAGTTGGATTTGGGTCTGGACTTTGACTGGACCGTTCT
>JAQMYI010000034.1:37514999-37527703 GCA_030014275.1 Clariallabes melas | reverse complement strand
CCCAAAGACCCTTTTGTAGTTTAGTTAAGTTGGGAACCACATGTCCCATAATGCACCTCGGTCAGGTGATGGGAGCGCTCACCTGAACCGAGGTGGCTCATTTGTTGGAATAGTATAAATAGCCTGTTTTAGTTCTGTTGAGTGTCTGGCATTTGTTACATTATAGTATTTTGGTTTCAATTGTTTTGTTTCAGTTTTGCTTTAATTTGTCATTAAAAAGAACATCTAAACAGTCATCTTTGCCTCTGCATTTATGCCATACCGACACAAGTCCCCTGAACGTGACAATGAGGTCTTCATTTAATCTGTACTATGGTACATTAACAATAGCATTGATCCAAATGTACCCAAACAGGAAACCATGGATGAACAGTAAAGCGATTTTGGGCAAGAGACACGGCCTTCTAATCAGAAGATACCTCAGCCTACTGCACTGTCAAATTTAACCTTAAGAGAGGTATCAGATCGTTATAACACAGCTACAAACTACAGATACAAGAGGATTTTTTGAATAATTCCAGTCTTAAACATTGCCAGCCTATTGAAAAAATGCTGCAAATTCTTTGCTCACTTTGACAAATACATAAAACAGGCAGGACCTCCTCAGACTCTTGATCTGCACAATCATGAGGTGTGACAAGCCCTCTGCAGCATCGACACATGGAAAGCAGATGGGCCTGATGTTGTCCAAGGGTATATACTCCAGACCAGTGCTGTCCATTTAGCAGAGGTACAGCATTTACCCCACTTTCTCATGCACAGTCCTTACATGCCCAAAATCCGCAAAACACCATTATAATGAAACAAGCTGGTGAACAATCTCCACATCATAGCATTAACTCTCTCCACATGCAACTGGATACTGGATTTTCTAATCAACTGCCCCAGACCATCAGCTGGGGCCCACAGACATCTGCCAACCTCACCCCGAACACTTGTGTTCCCCAAGACTGTGTGCTGAGCCCCCTGCTTTATGCATACTTCACCCATGACTGTGAACCCCACTACAACTTAAAACTCTGTCGTCAACATTGTAGGTGATACAACAGGCATCAGGTTAATATCCAGGCCTGCACTGGCCATCGGGAGCACCGGGAGGATTCCAGTGGCCTGACAACTGATTTGGACTGTTGCTAGCCAGCTGTAGGTGTTTTTATTTTTTTTCTCTCTCTCTTATTTTTTGTAATAATTAATATATTTTTTATATTCTTGCCCAACCAGTGTACTAAAGTGATGACTTCCAGCATTTGATTAGTTAACTAAATATTATTAACAATATTAATCTGTTCATTAATCTGATTTTGTTAGTCTTGACTGGCATTGTTACGCTATGTGTGCTCCTCACATTCGCGCCTCTCCTGAGCAGCAAAGTGTTTAGCGTTGCTAAAAAGAAGGGAAAGCGGGCAGGTGGAGCACAAAGGGAAAGGGCATGCAAAAAGAAAGCATTTCAAGAAGAAGCAGTGAAATGCTGCAAAATTTCCAATCTATTCAGGGCTTCAAGTGCAGGTCAGTTTCATCAGTAAATTACTGTTGTTTTTTGTTGAAAATATTCAACTGCTAGCTAATATTAGACTATTAGAAAACTAAGACCACTTTTCCCAGCAGACTTGGGAAAGGTTCCGGAGTGCAGAGCAATTGTATTCTCACTGATCAAAATGAATCAGACTTCCAAGTGTTCTCGGAAATGATCCCAAGACCCTAATGTGAAATGCTCAAATTGTCCGTGTTGAGCAAGCTGAGGGGCGATGGTGCCAATCTTCATTTGGGTAATAACGGATAGCAGGACTTGTTGTGCAGTCATATTGTGTGTTAGGCACCTGGAAGTTTAATATAACAGATGATGTCTTTAACTTAATATGGAGTTCCAGTTCGTTATTGGAGACTCAGGTAGAGTGTTGTAAATTCCAGTTTTGATCTATTGAGCGACAGCAGTTACAAGTACACAAGAACAGCTGTCTGCATCAGCTGAGGCCAAGATCATCTTCACCTTTATCAGCCTGGACTGTTGACACAAGGCAGGTTGGATCAATGCATTCATGCTGCTGGTACTGAATTCTGATCCTCGTTTTGGGTGAGCCCATGCCCAATGCAGCCTCAGCTTTCTGTTCTTGGCTGAGAGAAAGATGCTTCTGGTCTGAATGATCTACTGTTGCAGTTCATCCACTTTAGGGTTTGATATGTGGTGCATTCTGGGATGCTTTTCTGCTCACCACACTTGTACGGATTGCTTATTTCAGTTTCTGTAGACTCTCAATATGCTTGACCCAATCTGGCCATTCTCAACAAGGCATTTCTGTCTGCATAATTGCTAGACGTTTTTCTTTTTTTACACAATTCTGCTTCAACGTTAGCAACTGCTATGTGGGAAAAACCCAAGAGATCAGCAGTTATAGAAATTCTTACACACGTCTGTCAGTCACCAACACATATTTTCCTTATCTTAATGATGTTAGGATTTGCACTGCTGCCACATGATTGGCTGATTACATAATTGCATGTATGCATGATGTACAGGTGTTCCTGTACAGGTGTAACTTTTGTCATACAAGTTAAAAAATACTTATTGGTAATAATATTTATTTTAAAGTTACAATATGTCATAGCTTAAAGATAATTTTATTTTTTATAAATTATAAGTTATAATTTTGGAATTTTGTTTTAAGTTTTTTTTGCAGTTTTGAGCTTAATGTAATAAAATTAAAAACTGTTGCAATAAGTATTATTCCATCCGCATTGATTTTTTATTTATTTTTTGGTCAAAATTACTAACTTGCAGTTTTTTGTTATAAATAAGTGAAACAAGGACAAATTAAATAGCTTAACACAACTAATATAACAAGTGATTTCTCCAAATTCAACACAAATTATCCCTTTTAATGAATACTACAGTGTCAGATTTATTCAACCCCCTGAATAAAACCCCTCATTAGAGCACTAATGTATAAATGAGGTGTTGTCTCAAGCAGACCTGATGCAACTAATTAGATGCCCAAGGTGTACTTAATTTAGAACAGAACACATAGACTTTCTGGACTTTCTTTGATGGAGATGTTTGACCGCATGTCAGAATGTCAAGATGACGTGGCAGAAAGAGGAAGCTATCACCTTCTGCTACCAGACTCCTGAAGAGGCAAGTGTTGGAAAAACCCTCAATTGACTGCAAAGGACCTACAGGAGGATTTGGTGGCAGCAGGCCACTCTACACTTTGGGCCCACTTT
Source organism: Clariallabes melas (assembly GCA_030014275.1). NCBI lineage: Eukaryota > Metazoa > Chordata > Actinopteri > Siluriformes > Clariidae > Clariallabes > Clariallabes melas. The sequence continues at coordinate 37,524,484 of JAQMYI010000034.1, read as the reverse complement.
GCTTCCTCTGGCACTGGAAACCCGCAACATATAGAGGGCAAGATGGATTAAAAATATCATGCCATCTGTGAGGAAGCTGAAACTTCGGCATCATTAGATCTTTCAACAGGACAATGATCCCAAGCATACTACAAAGTCCACCGAGGCTTGGTTCTAGATTAAGTCCTGGAGGGTTCTAGAGTGACCATCACTGACTTGAATCCAAGAGAAAAAATGTCTGTTGCAACACTCAAACAAAGAATCTTACTAGGGGCCATTGCCCATGAGGAATGGACTACGATCCCTCAGAAACACTACCAGGGGGTTGGGGGTCATTATTAATTCCATGGGTTCACTTATGTTTTCCACAACCATTTTGAATGTTGATTGATTGTGTTCAATGAAGACATGAAAGATCAGAATTTTTTGTCAATACTCTTGAATGATCAGATCAATTTTATGACAAATTCATGCAGAAAACCACGAAATTCCGATATTATACAATAAATAAATAGTCAGATTTTGTAAATGTGCTTCATAAACACATGAGTGAGTGGTGCTGAAACACAACCATACTCTTCTGCATTCTACTATTTCAATATCCCTCTCTCTCTCTCTTTCTCTCTCTCTTACTTGGTCTCTCTCTGAAGGACAGAGGGTTTCCCACATCACTGGGTTGCTATGGTAACACCGCAGAGAGACTGAGAGGGAGGGAAGGAGAGGACAAAGCACAGAAGAGAGAGAGAGACAGACAGACAGACAGACAGACAAAAAGAGAGACTGAGCAGGAAGCAGAAATATGGCTCAAAGTCTGACAGACATACGACTAATCTTCCATTTTTACTTTCAAAACACCCACATATTCATATCCACACTCACGCGCGCACACACACACACACACACACACACAGATGAATTATTAAATACATGTCACCAGTGTACAGGTAAGGCAAATTCAGCTCTGTGTGTGTGTGTGTGTGTGCATGTGTATGTTTGAGCAGATGAATATACATGGTTCTGCTGCACTGCATCATGTGACCTAACATGCTGGGAAAAAGAGGCGGAGCTTCAGAAAAGCACATTGTCCAGGTTTTTATTGGTAAAGTTCAGTGTAGCGAATGGCACTCACACACAGAAGCTTTTGGCACAACCTTTGACCTCTGACCTTCAACATTGAGCCAGTCTGAGCCAGTCCCAGCCTATCACTTGTTTCAAATTCAAAACAAAAGAAACAAACAAAAAACATCAACCAAACATTTCTTTAATATTTTCCATACAAATATCAACAGAACAGGACGAAGCAGGAGAGCGAACGCTGCATCTGTAATGTTCCTGAGAGTGAGACAGGGAAGGAGACATGGGAAGGGACAAATGAAAGGAGATGTCGGGACAGAAAACATGAAGAGATTAGACAGACGGTGAAACAGGAAGTGAGTGAGACAGAGACAGAGAGTAAGACAGGTAGAGATCAGAACAGGGGGAGGGGCTATGACAAAAAGAGAAATGCAAATGTTTCCATAACCTTCTGTCTGTTTTTTAATACTGAACAAGGATTATTCACACTGACAGTCGAAAAATAGAGAATATGTACATCTTTAGATTTATTTACATGGCAACAGGCGGAGAAGTGAACAAGCACTTAAGAGAGTGAGAGAGAGACAGAGAGAGACAAACAGACAGGATGGAGAAAGAGAGATAAAAGAGAGTTTTAATGGCTGAGTGTAGTGCAGACTTTCTGATCTCAGATCACCTGCCTGATAACATTGATCAGACTTTCTGATCTCACACTGATAAAACTTTCTAATCCAATAATGATCAGATTTTTTAACTAACTCTGATTAGACTTTTTAATGTAACAATAACCTTTCAATCGTACACTCATCAGACACAAATGTTGATATTAATTATGTCTAATCACACACTCATCAGACCTTCCAGTCTAACACTGATACCTCACTTTGATACCTCACATTGATCGGACTTTCCAACCGACCACTGATCAAACTTTACAATCAAACAGTGATTAGATTTTCCAATTTATTCCGAATGATCACACTTTCCAATCTCACTGGTCAGACTAGCCAAACTAACAATAATCTGACTTTCCAATCATGCCCATTAGACACAGGAATCTATTTTTCCATCTAAAACTGATTTCCAATCTCACCGTGTTCTGACTTTCCAGTCTTACAGTGATCAAACGTTTGTGTTATTAATGAGACTTCATGACAGATGCTCTTCAATTCCCTATGAAAACCTACTCAAATGTCCAATGTCTAACCAAAACAGATCTAATATCTTTTTTACTTTTAGATTAGACAAATTTTACTTTTCTGTCCAAACAAACACTGAATACACCCCTAAACCTATTCAATCCAAGCCTAATTAGAGCTTTGCTGTTAATCAGAATATTTATTTCTGATTGTTACAAAAAACTTCCTTTAACTCTTAGGATAACTCTGATGAGACTGGAATGAATGATCAGATTTTCTAGTCAAAATATCATTAAAACTATCTTTACAGTTGGAAACTGATTAGACATTTCTTTTTGATGTGTATAAGATATTTGATTTCACATTGAATATACTTTCCAAGCTATATAAAAATAAATTTAATTTCCAATCTGAGGTTCAGATCTAGCTCGGGTTCTGTCAGTACCAACTTGAATCAGACAATATGCAAAAACTAAATGAAAGTGAGAGAAGTGCTAACTTGTGCTGGTGCATGATGGGAAATGTAGTCCTGCTGGCTGTGGTGGTGAGTGAGTGAGTGGAAATTAAGCAATTTCCCTCTGGAATTAATAAAGTTATTTGAATCTTGAATCTTGAAAGAGGTGCGATCCGTTGTTAAATTGAGGATTCACTGAGTCCTGTGTAGTTCTGTGTAATTTAATCTCTCTTTCTCTAACAGACACACACAGAGAAAGAAAGAAAGAAAGAAAGAAAGAAAGAAAGAAAATATGTTTGCATGGGGTTCAGTTGTATGTGTATTGTGTCCCTAAGTGCGCACTCCTCTGTGTGTGTGTGTGTGTGTGTGTGTGTGTGTGTTGGTGTTCTGGTGGTAATGTGAGCACTAACACAATCAAATACACAATAACATTTTACCCTCAATAACATCCTAAAACATTTGACTAATGCACTGTTAAATCTTACACAAGCACGTGCTTTAACACGTGATCTAGGGTAATCTACTCATGCTAACCCTGATCTAATCACTTCTAAACATGATTTAATCAGCTGAAACCTGATCTAATCACACTTAAATCTGATCTAAACATCTCCAAACCTGATCTAATTACCATAAACCTAATATAATCACCACAACCCAGATCTAATCAGCCCTAAAAAGGTTTAACCTCCCTAAACATGACATAATCACCTCTGATCTAATCATCATAAACTAGATCTAACCACCCCAATTATGATCTAATCACCACTAAATCCAATCTAATAACCTTAAACCTAATATAATCACACCATCCCTCATCAAATCACCCCTAAAAAGATCTAACCACCCAACATCTGATCTAACTGCCATAACCCAATCTAATCACCCCTAAACTTGATCCAGTCACCTAAAACTTTACCGCTAAATCCAAAATGAAAATCTGCAACATAATGTCTAAAATATTTTCTTCCATTAATAACCACTGAACCACACTGCATCAAATTTAAACCCTCATACTTGACTCTTAAAATCATGATCCTGAACATTAAATAATAGCCACTAAAACCCCAAATGGGTAATTTTATCCCCTAGCTGCCTAATTTCAAACACTGCTAATAAACACCAAACACTAGCTTTAGACGTTACAGCTAAGCCCGTAGCCACTGACCCTGAAAACACTGACCTCTACAATAAAACTATACTGAAAATGTAACTACATCCAACACCTCCCCAAACCGTTAGACCTTACAATGATTCCTAAACCCTTAAATCCCAGACCCTTTAAACCATAACTAGTAGCACTAACTAAATAACCCTAAAATTGCAACCTGAACTCCTAAAATAACTTTGACCTTTAAACCCCAGCATTAGTCCTGCATTTCCCCCACAAGCTCGTAAAAAAATGCCTCAATTATGTGCAAAGACATGCTTTAGTGCAGCTCCATTAACACACCAGAACACCAGCACATCCTCGTATATTCCCTTTAGGCATCTGTATGAATGATTTGGTCTGTGTACAGTTTGGTTTCGTATAAGTTGATGTTCGCGATTATGGTGAGAGGGTTGGAATAATTAGCCTTCACACAGCTCCATATTCAGAGTTGAGTTAAGCGCAGAGTGAGAACTTACAGTTTTAGGTGCCACTCAAGACTTAAGCACTATCCGAGTTATGCATACGGAGGTGAAGTTTGTCTAAAATATTGCCATGTTTCAGTCAAACTCAAGTCAAAGCAAATTTTCCTTGTTTCCTTGTTATCCTTCAAACCATGTGCATGTTCTCGAACAGGGGAGTACATAGATTTAACACAAACACTGATGATACTTTTATTATTCAACAAATTAAAATAAAGATTAAAAGTGTGATACACCTGCATCTCCTACATCTCACACACATTTGTGATTTTATGATCTTGACTGAGTATCTTGTGGCTTGTGATGTAATCTGCATCTTTAGTCCCTATTTTCTATCCCTGACTTTTTTCAGGCATAAAGGTGAATGTTTGTGTTTAAGAGCAGTGGTCTAGATGTTTCTGAAAACCCTGTTTTGGACCTCATAATAATCAACAATTTAATAATCTGAATGTATAAATACACTTAAGCAGTGGTGTAACCAGACTCTGAAAATGATCCTTGAATCCATTTTTGTCTTGATTCACCAACTCTGAGTATGTATACTGTTTATTCACTGTGTGTTTGTCGTGTATTTATTGTTGACTTTGTTGTGATGGTGAAAATGAGAATAAAGCTGATGTTAATGTTAAAGTGATGAAAGTGAAAAGAGACAGAGAGATACTAAAAACACAGCAATAAACTCAATTTCTTCACAGATTGTTCACACATACACACACACCTTTCCTCACATGTAACAGCGAGTATGTTTGAAGTTGCGGTTAATAAACCGAGGCTCATTTTGTGCATTAAAATCCTACAGCTCAGCAGTCAGAGAGTAGATGGATGTATGTGTGTGTGTGTGTGTGTGTGTGTGTGTGTGTGTATGTGTGTGTTCTGATGACTAAAGTCTGTTTCAGTTTCAGTATAAACTCACACGCTGTATCACACACATCATGTGAAGAGACAGATCTGTGATGTTCTCCTCAATGTGTTTGTGTGAGATTTCATACAAGTTCTTCAGTGTTCTTCGCCTGTGGCAAAACAACACGTAGGGAATTAACGCTACTTGGATTATAGACTATATTTTATACACAGATACAACTTTGTAGAAACTGCAAAAACAAAAGGCGTTTTCTTTGGCACATGTCGCAATAGTGCCAATTTCATCACATTTCTTTTTACAAACGATGTGTTCATAATTTCATAATCCTTCAAGTCCCCGAAATGATCTCCTAAAACTGTCCATATGTCAATATCCACTGACTCCTTAACACTTCATTGTGTCTTTAGATCTGTGTCTCCTGAACACTCTCCTTGGACCCATTGGACAGCAGCAGAGGCTCATTTTGAGAGCTGGGGGTGTGGCTTAAACTCTTCAGTGTTCCATGGAAAGTCATCGCCATTGGGATTGGAATCGGTAACGGCGGAGATACAGATCCAGGATTAGTGGCATCAACAGCTGTGCCGGTTTGATTGTTAGATGAGACCTGCTTTTTGCTGGAAGGGCTTGATTTGTTGCCAGTTTGCCCCACCCCAATGTTGAGTCCTAAGACATTGTTGTTAAAGTGGTGAGGTTTGTAGTAGTGATTGATGTGATCTGAGCGCCCAATGTTGGGCAGGGTGACGATTTCAGGGTCATGGATCCGAAGATTTGGTCCAGGTCCACCCCCAGGTCCTGCCCCAGAGTGAAGGGTAGAACCACCTGCAATGCCACTGGCACCCCCTGGTGGTCCCATTTCATCCTCAACATTGATGATCTCAATGGCACGGGCAGGACCATGATGCTTGTGCAGCTGGTGCTGCTTCCTCAGTTTGTAGAAAACCACAAGCATCACCGCAGCCATGAATGTGATGGCCACAAAGCAGCCAATTATGATCTTTGTTGTCTTCATTACATCCTCAAGACCTGAAAGATTAGCAACATCAGTGATAGAGACTGTGAATGGGCGCTCTGGAGCACGAGTGACATGAGGTGACAGAGATGATGGACCAGATCCTGAAGGCCCTGATGTTCCTGATGGTGCCGTTGGTGCTGGAAAACGAATTATGGTCTCATTGACAAACTGCCGAGCAGAGCCATGGCCATCTTGCGCTGTCTCCACAGTTTCCACAGTGACGGTTGTAAAGTAGCTGTATGGAGTGCCAGGATCAGAAGCAGACACATTGAGGACAGCAGTTGCCGTGGTGTTTCCGGCTGAGTTGGTCACCATGCAAGTGTATGGCCCAGTATCCTGCATGGTAACATTAGTGAAGTTTAGAGTGCCATCATGTAACACTGAGATTCGTACTTTGTAAGCACCATGGGTCATTAGGGTTCCATTAGGGGTCAACCAGTTCACAGAGGTCATGGACGTTCCAGTCCGGCATTTCAGTTCCGCTGCCATTCCCTCAGTCACGTTTAGGTCAGTTGGAGGCTCCACAATGACAGGGGCATAGCAAGTGAAGTCTCTCTGATCCAGGTCCCCAATGTAGCGTCCTTTGGTGCCAGGCGGAGAATGGCAGCGTGCACAGCAGGTGGAGTTATCTGGCACAGTCTCTTTCAACCACCAACTAAGCCATAGAACATCACAGTTACAAACCCATGGATTGTGGTTCAGGTGAACCCTTTCAAGCTGTTGCAGTGGTGTGAAAAGATCATGGGGCAGTGAATGCAAGGAATTGTGGGATAGATTGAGCTCCTCTAGGTTCTTCAGGTCATCAAAAGCATTGCGTTCAATCAACGAGATGCGTGAATGCATAAGCCACAACTTGCGTAGTGAAACAAGACCTTGGAACGATCCTGGACGAACTACACCTAGCTGATTCCCAGAAAGTTCAAGTTCCTCTAGTTTCACAAGTGGTGTCAAGTTTGGAACATCTTTCAATCCACACATTCCCAAATTCAGGAACCGAAGGTTGACTAGTCCTTCAAAGGCTGCCTCTGAGATAAAACTGAGCTTTCGGAGTTCACCAAGGTCCAAACGACGGAGGGAAGGGACGCGATGGAAAGCATAGGCTGGAAGAGTTTCTATTGGATTATTTCTCAGCCAGAGTTCACGCAGTTTACTGAGATATTCAAATGCTTGCGATGGAACCAATGGCAGGCGATTATCGAAAAGCTCAAGAGTAATGAGGTTTGGGAGGCCATTAAATGCTCCAACTTCAATCTGACGAATTTGATTCTTTGACAGCTGAAGGATCTCCAGGTGGCTCAGGTGTTTAAAGGTGTCAGATTTGATCATCTATAGAGAGAGAGAGAGAGAGAGAGAGAAAGAGTTAGTAAGAGAGGAATAAATTTAAACAACATCTAAATAAAATTTGTTTTGTTGGCATAATCTTAGTTATATCCATTGTTTGGCAATGAAATGGCCACCTCATTAGCTATTTATCAACTCTAGCTAAATGAAAAGGGTCTAGACCACATTCTTTTATTTTTGTAGGAGCAACAGCAAGTGCATTTAACTTTTAGCTTATTAATAACTTTGATAATTAAACACACAGGCTGTTAATCATACAACCAGATCTGTGTCTGATTCAAATAAACAAGTTGTGATTTAAATGATTTAAATAGTTTTTTTTAAACAATTGCTTAAATCTGTACTTAAACAATTAAATCAGATTTTCCTTCAAATATTACCTCATGTTAGGATTTAAAAACAAGAAATCGAAAGAAATTTGCATAGACCCTCCCTCAACAAAGCATATCAAATGCTCAAATGCTGAGAAGAGCAGGATGTATGAAACTGTATTAGGTCTGGAAGGCTTTATTTTTCTTTCATATTAATTTAAACAGTTTGTATGAATATTCATAAATATTTCAATGAAATTATATATGAACCTGATAAATCTTGAATAAACAATAAAATTATTAATATTAATATTATTATCAACATAAATGTTAAGAAGCATATTAAGACATTTATTCAAATGAACTGAAATGACAGGGAAAAGCAATAAGAACTATTTAAAACTAGACTCGGACAACAACGTGCACCAGATTACAGTACAGTATGAGCACATGGACAGTTACACCTAAAAAACACAAAACACAGTGGATAGCTGTCTCAACAGGTGTCCTCAAAGATTTATATGTGGTCTAACAATTTTATACCAGACTTCTTCCTCAGGGAGGGATTGTTCAGGTCCTGAATTCATTACAAAGTGAAGCGTAAGAGTGGATTCTGATTTTCTATTTTAAAGTGATTTTATTGCATGTTAGCCTACACAAGTCTGTTTAAATTAACCACGTGAACTTGTCCACAACGGAAGCTTGCATTTCACCCTGCAGCAAGATACATCTTTGGGCTAGCTACCGTAGTATGAGCTAGAATAGTCTGAATGTAGCACAGAATTTGTGTGAAAGTTTTAAAGCCAATTTCATTAACATCTAGTCAGGATAGTAGTTATTAAATAAGGGAAAAGAAGAGATCTGCCAATCTCTACGTGTTGATAGAAATCCGTAAACTATAGTGCCATATTATAAAATAATGTTAGTGTGGTACTTCATACATTCCATAGGACTTTATATAGTACTAGGGTAGGCACTGTGGTACGTCACTATGTGCTGCAGTAGAACTATGGTATGTACCACAATACTTTGGAGAATACCATGTTACTTGCTGCAGCAGGTCTTTAATATATTATGTTTGTACTGTTAGTGCTGTGATGTAATGAAGTACAAATACTTACAGTAGTTACTTTACTTAAGTAGAATTTTCAAGTTCCTATACTTCATTTCATTATTAATATTTATGGCAACCTCACTGCTTTTCCCAAATACATTGACATTTAGGCATTTGTCAGACGCTCGTATACAGAGCAACTTATAAAAGTGCTTTGAACTTTCCATCATTGGATAAAACCTTACACTGAGTTAATCGGTTATTAAGTAAGTGGCATCAGTCAAACACTGATGCCACTTACTGTTGCAAAGGTTTTTTTTTTTTTGTTGTTGTTCACCAATTGGAGTTGGTAATGTAATGCCTGTCTATGCAGAAGGCCCATCTCAGTAGAATAAACAATAACTGATACCATCATGGAAGCACCTGCTGCAGGCTGTGCTGTTAACATTACAGCTTCTGTAACAGACAACACCCACCCTGACTATAGCAGAGAACTTGTGAACTCCATGATGGTGACAAAGATAATATGATTCACCAATGGTCTTATTTGCAAGACATTTTTCATGTGTTGGATTGAAAAATTCTTTCTACCAGATGAGATGCTTATCATGCCTACTAAAAGTAGTA
>JAQMYI010000034.1:37501767-37514899 GCA_030014275.1 Clariallabes melas | reverse complement strand
ATGTTTGTGGCTGTAATGTGACAAAATGTGGAAAAGTTCAAGGGGGCCGAATACTTTTGCAAGCCACTGTAAATATTACCATTATGGTACATAAACAACTATAACATAGTTTTACAGTATCTCATCTACATGTTCCACACTATAGTACATGTACCACTGTACCAACATATTCATCAGTGTAGAACCAGTGTAGTGCGGTACATATACTATATCAGCAAATATGTACCATGGTACTGTCAAAAATATTATATGGAATATAACATCATGGTACAGGTAACATCAAACTAGCAAGATATGTATACCACAGTAAAATGTGTGTGATTATAAAAGGTCATTTAAAACATTACCGAGATTGAGCTAAATCTTCCAGTCCAAGTGTTTCTAAAGAACCTAAGGACTATAGATTAACCGTATTAGTAAGCTATTCAGCTAACATCTACCAAACTTGCTGTATGTATCTTGTTAATGTAGATAAAGTAGGGTTAGGGTTAGGGTGTATCTTCATGCACACAGTCCAGACACTAATCCAGTTTAAAGACCTTTCCCATTTTAGATTGCTAGCCTAGACTTTTTTCTTTTGCTAAACAGACAGACAGGCCTGGGAGATTTAGCTCCATAATGGATATTTTATCTTTTATTCTGCTAAACAGATTAACACTGAATAGGTCATCACAAATTAATACCTTGTTATTCACACTCCAGGACCTGAGTGGTATTTTAGCTAGAATATTAACACAAACATTTTGGAGAGCTCTAAAACATACTATAGTAATAAACATAGTATATTAGCATGGTAAAAAAGGAGTATCATATGGCACCTTTAAGCTACACAGAAACGATCTACCCACTGCGACCCTCTTTGCATTTACATGCATGCAACACATCCCAATTTACTCTGATATAACATCTAATTTACATAAACACATCATACTTTGGCCAGGAGTTTCAGTGGTGATGCAATATGGGGAAAACATTTAACAGAGTACACTGACTCAAGATGGGAGGAAAGCTAAACTAAAGAAAACTTGAATTTCAGTGAGACAGTGAGTTAGCGGTGTCTGATGCAAGTAATATGGTTAGAGTGCCAGAAAATCAAGTATAAAATATGAAGAGAAACTGAAACATAAATAAATAAATAAATAAAATCAAGTATTTAAATAAATAGTTTAAGCAGACACAGATGTGGTTCAATAAGTTTGTCTTTTGCATGTCTTTATTTTTACTGAATATAATAATAATCATAAAGGAATTATAGTATTACATATAGATACTTTTGTTATAAATGATTATACGTTATTCTACCTGATTTTAATTGATATTTAAGGTTAAATACATTGGATTTAATATTGGGTCCATATTTAATAAATATTAATCATAATATATTTTAATATAATACAGTAAATATTTTACTACTGGTTACACCAGAAGATGCTGCTCCTATTTCTTGCAGTATAGTCTCGGATCAGGCCTCGTTAATCATTGACCATCCAGAGCCCAGGCCAGAGCCAGACAAACCGGCTAACTTAATCTTCTGCTAGCTGCACAGAGTCATCACTCGGGCTCCACCAGATTAAAACTATGTTAGATATCTGAGCTAACAAAAATGTACAAAGACTCAAAGTCTTTAGTAATCTAATCAATATGAAATTAAACCACACCACATACACAGCCAGCACCTCTGATCTGAAGCTAGGACTGTAAATATTAGATCTCTCACATCTAAAGTGCTTACTATTAATGAAAATATCACTGATCAGGAGTTTGATATACTGTGTTTAACAGAAACCTGGATTAAATTGAATGAGCATTAAATGAAGCCAGTCCTGGATACAGTTACATACATCAGCCTTAGCTAACTGGTAGAGGAGAAGGCGTTGCAGTTATTTATCTAAGGCTTAAATGCTTTGCTCAAGTTTAAAGGCAACTTGGCAGTGCTGGAATCAAAAATGACTGAGCTATCACTTTTCACTAAATTGGTAGTATTCTAAACATCATGGAAAAAGAGCCACCTGACCTCGAGCACTGTCAGCTGTCCAACGTTAGGCCAACATCAACCTCCCCAACCCCCACCCCCCCCCCTCCCACTTTATCTCTAAGATCCTGGAAATGGTTGTAGAACTGCAGCTACATTTATATCTACATAGGAATAGCGTTCATGATATGTATCAGTCTGTATTTAAGCCTCATTCCAGCACAGAGACAGTGCTGGTTCAAGTGCTAAATGACCTCTTACTGGCCTCTGATCAGGAATTTTTTTGCACAATATTTAGCAGCGGTTATTTGCCCAAGAACTTTTTTTTATCTTTGCTACTACTTAACAAGAAATGTTTACTGTTTTTTATCTATCATCTCATGGACAATTTATTTGCACAACTTCAACTCATTATCACAGAGTATTGCATTGTCTCATGTTGTTGCTCTTGTTCTCATATTTGCACATGCACTTTATGTTGTCTTCTTGCCATCTTTTTTTGTCTATTCAGCTAATTAAATTTTTGTCTTAGGTAGTTTGGTTAATTTTATGTTGTTAACTTATGTTGTATGTAGCACCTTGGTCCTGGAAGAAGTTGTTTCGTTTCACTGTGTACGGAACTGTATATGATTGAAATGACGATAAAAGCCTACTTAACTTGACTTGACCTTAATGCAGCTTTTAACACCGTTGATCAGACTATTCTGCTTGATAGATTAGATAATGTAGTAGGCATTAAGGAAACGGCCCTCTCCTGTCTTTCTTATTAGACTGTTCGTTATTAGTTTGTAGCTAGAAGTAAGCTTTCTGTTCACACAGTAACTGTGGATGGCCTTTCTGTTCCATCATGTATAGCAGTAAAAGACCTTGGTGTGATTATTGATTCCAGTCTTTCTTTTGAAGCTCATGTTGATAATGTCACCTTTAGATTGGATAATTGTAATGCCTTAATGTCTGGATGTTCAACTAAGTACATAAACAACTCCAGTGTAGAGTCCTCACTAAAACCGGAAGATACAGTAAGGAAAATTATTTGATCCCCTGTAGATTTTGTAATTTTGCCCACTTTAAAAAATGAAGGGTCTATAATTAATTTTTATCCTAGGTTTATTTTAAAGGATATAGATAGAATATCAATCAAAAATTCAGAACACATTCTTATAAAAACACATTATTATAAATTGAGCTGCATTTCATTGAATAAAATAAGTATTGTTTCCCCTACCAAACAACAATAATTCTGGCTGCCACAGACTGGTTATGTGCTCATGTGGTACACAGATAAATTTAAGAAGGTGCTCCTAACTCATTGTGTGTCTAAAAGCCACCTGTCCACAGACTCTCTATCTTCCATTCAAACCTCACCACAATGGGCAAGACCAAAGAGCTGTTATCAGGGACAAGATTGTAGACCTTCACAAGGATGGAATGGGCTTCAAGACCATCAGCTAGAAGCTTGCTGAAGCTTGCTGAGAAGAAGACAACTGTTGGAATAATTATTCTCAAATGGAAGAAACACAAAATAACCATCAATCGCCCTCTATCTGGAGATCCATGCAAGATTTCACCTCATGGAGTAGGAATAATCATGAGAAATTAAGGGATCAGTCTAGAACTATATGTGAGGAGCTTATGAATGATCTCAAGGCAGTTGAGTCACCAAACAAACCATTGGCAACCCAATACAGCACCACGGATTGAAATCGTATAGCATTGCAAGGTCCCTCTCCTCAAGAAAGTACTTGTCCAGGCCCGTCTAAAATTTGACAATGAACAAAGAAGGATTAGGAGAAAGTGCTTTGGTGAAATGAGACCAAAACTGAGCTATTTGGCATCAAACTGACCAGCCGTGTTTGTGGCGGGAAAAAAGGCTGACAATGATTCTAAGATCATTGTTTCTACAATCAAGCATGGAGGTGAAAACATCATACTTTGGGGCTGTTTCTCTTGTAAAGGTACAGGCCAACTTGGCTGCATTGAGGGACCAATGGACAGGGCCATGTATGGATGTGTGGATGGGTCTTCTAGCATGACAGTGACCTAAAACATACCACCAAGGAAACAAAGAAATCGCTCGAGAAGAAGCACAGGCCTCCAGACCATAATCGTAGAGAAAATTTATGGAGGGAGCTGCAATTTTGGGTTGCCCAGCGACAGGCAAGAAACCTTCAGGGATTTAGAGAAGATCTGTAAAGAATAGTGGACCAAAATCCCTCCTGTGTTGTGTGCAAACCAAGTACAAGAAACGTCTTAGTTCTGTGCTTGCCAACAAGAGTTTCTCTACCAAGTACTAAATCATGTTTTGTTTGGGGATCAAATACTTATTTTCCTAATTGAAATGCAAATCATTTTATAACCTCTGTATCATGTGCTTTTTCTGGATTTTTGGTTGATATTCTGTCTCCATCCTTCACAATAAACCTATGACAAAAATTACAGAGCCTTCCTTTCTTTGTAATTGGGCAAACTTATAAAATATATATGGGATAAAATAATTTTCCCCCACTGTATAAGCATATCATCCCTATCTTATTACACTGCATTGGCTCCTAGTGAAATTTCACATTGATTTTAAAATACTGCTATTGACGTATAAAGCACTAAATGGTCTCAGGGCAAAATACCTGAGCAAATCTTTTTTTATTTTTATGATCTGTTATTTCTGCTTTGATCAAAAAGGTGTGTACTATTTCTATGGTACTATAGCTTATAATAAAGAGTACTGCAGCGGGCAGAGTTTTCTCTTACAAAGTTATGGAAAAGCTTTCCAATTAGTGTCCACCATCAATCTCTTTGTCTAACTACATGTTATTCCTGAGACACCAGTGATCCTGACTTCTTGTGCTCTACACACATGAATGATGTAATGTCCTATCGCTGCTTGGAGCCTCAATACTGAGAACGGACCCTGGTGGATATCTTTCACATCACCATGAGTTTACTGTGGATGGTACCACACAGACATTTATGTTTATAGCATTTGGTAGACACCCTTACCAGAGCAACTTAAATAAGTGCTTAGTAGTCTCCATAATGAAATAAATCCTTGTACTGGGTTTAGAAGGCAAACACTGTTGGTAAGTTTTTCGTTTTGTTTGTTTTTTTGTGCTAGTGGTTTGTTTTCTGTTTCTTGGATACCCAAGGAACAGATAGTTCATTCTTTAAAGACTGTTAGTAACTCAGCAATATGGACATCTAGATAAAGTTTATTCCATCACCTATGTGTCATCATAACCGAAAGGAGTCTAGATGCATGCTTCTTCGATCCATGAGAGACAGTGGGAGCAGTCAAGCAGTGCTGGAGGATTGGCGGGAACGTGGTGCACTGCAGGGTGTGATAAGTGCTTTGAGGTAAGTGGGTGCTGGGCCTTTTTTTGTCTTTGTAGGGAAGCATCAGAGATTTGAATCTGTTGCAGCAGCTGCAGGAAGCCCGTGGAGGTAGTGGAGAAATGGGGTAGTGTGGGAGAACTTGTTAAAAACAAGTCATGCAGCTGCATTCTGGTTCAGGTGCAGAGGTCGCATAGTGCACAGAGGCAGATCTCTGCAGCTGATCCAGATCCCCAGACTGCCCATGTATCTGGTATGTTATTTAATGCTGTCATACTGTCTAAAACATTTTTATTGTATTTTACACAATACAATACTTATTTAAAATCACATTTTATTATCTTATGTTCTTAATTATGGAGCTCAGAGCATTTATTTGTTCAGAGTTTAAAGCAGGGGTCTTCAATCTTGTCCACAAATGTCTAGTGTGGTTGCAGGTGTTCTAACCAGCCACACATGATTTCACTTGTTTAAACAGTTCACCTTAGTCTCCAACCATCTCCCATGTGTGCCTCCTATTTAGCTGGAATATAAGCCTGCAGCCACATCAGCCCTCTGTGAATAAGTCTGATGACCCCTTGTTTAGAGCAGTGCGTCTGAACCGTAGTCCTGGTGGACCCTCTGTCCAGTACATTTTAGTGTTTTCCCTGGTCTATTTATTATTTAAATGATTAGTTAAATCTGGTTTGCTGAGAAAACACTAAAATATGCAGGGCACTGGGTCTTCCAGGTTGAGAACAATTGATTTAGAGCGTTTTCAACTGAGTTTTCAATAACTACCTGGACTCCATATTAACATCAATTAACATCAACTATTACACAGTATGGAGATCAATTCCTGCTTTCTGTTTCATCCAGATGAGGATGGGTTCCCTGCTGAGTCTGGTTTCTCTCAAGGTTTCTTCCTATCACCATCTCAAGGAGTTTTTCCTTGCCACTGTCGCCCTCGGCTTGTTCATCAGGGACAAACTGACCATTTTGATTTATACACATTCACATTCCATACAAACTTAAATAATTATTTTGATTGTGAAAAGCTGCTTTGCAACAATGACAATGGTTAGAAATGCTATACAAATAAAATTGAATTGAATTGAATTTAAAGTTTACCTGTATGGAATTTTCCTGCAGGTTGAGGTATCGTGTGTTGACTGAGATGCTTTGTGGGACTTCGTCCAGTCCCTTTCTGGTACAAATCACCCGACTCGCCTGATTGGAGCAGCTACAGAGTGTCGGGCATGGGGGAGTTGCCTCAACGAGTTGGGGTCCACTGAGATATGGCGAGAATAAGAGCTGGACTAACCAGAGGAGGGGGAAGGGGCTACACAGGCCTGTTAACATGGCAGCCCACATGGCCAATGAGTCATGTCCTACCCCCCTTATTCCAAAAATTCTGATTTACCAGCACTGGAATGGCAGGAGGCGTGGACACTTTCTTTTAAACATTCATTATAATGAGTACATGGACCAATTGGAATTAAATGGACTTAAAACTAGTTTCAGCCTTCAGTCTTCTTAGGAGAGATGTCATACCACTGCAGAAAAAAATGAGAGAGAGAGAGAGAGAGAGAGAGAGAGAGAGAGAGAATAGGGAGGGAGAGGTTAGCAGGGTCATTATAGTGCATATGTGCATCAGAATTAAGTTTCACTTAGCAAAGCATTTTATCCTGAACAAAGTCTGCATTACTAAGGGCTGATTTTATTGCATGCTTATTAAAATCTTCCACAGTCACATGCTTAGTATTCAAATAATCCTACAATTTAACACCACCACAAGCTCAATATTTACAAAATACCAAAGATATATGTAGGGAACATGGAAACGATAAGAATGGAATACCAGGAAAAGATAATGGTAAAATAAGAATAATTGAAAAACATAGTAAACACCAGAAAACAGCAGGAAAGTAGAAATTGTCTGGAAGTTATCTGAAAGTTGAATCATGTGAACTGAAGAAACTACCTAACAAGAACATTTCTACCTAACAAGAAAGAGGTCCAGTTGACATGACTCAACATTCAGATTGAACACACTGAACAATGTCCACACCATGCAACATGTCCACACCGCACAATGTCCATAGTCCACAATGTCCAATTTCACAGAACAAATCTACAACATATTTTTTTCTTCCTAGCAGCTCCCTGATTTAATGTTTTGTTAAACAGTAGTTGTGTAGTATTCTTTTTTTACTTGAAGATGTCATTTTGTACTGTTTCTTGTTTGACAAATGACATATGCATTTACTATCCCCAGCAGCAGGTTTGCTGAGAGACCAGTGACTAGCACTGGGTGCCCTTGTTGCTGAGACCAAGATTCGAGCCCCACTTGGGGCATCAGCTCAGTTCCCAAGAGAAAACAATAAAAGACCTATGATCAAAAACGATGTGTATATCAAGGATATATTCCAGTTGGGAGATAAAAAGTAACTGTTTTTTTTTAACCTGCTTTAAAATGTAATGTTATTTTTATTGAATATTTGGAACATTGTTTTGGCTTCATTCATTCAGCATTATCTCAGCGTCCTCCAATGTCATTTATTTAAATTAACAACTTTAAAAAGAATTTAATACCAACGTTGTCCCATGTCCGTAATGTTGCCATGTTAACATCGCCACAAAATTTTGACAATCAAAAGTTCCTCTTGGGTTGTCTGTACCTGTGCTAGGAACTTTATAACTACTCTGAGACTCCTGGAAGCATCTATGTATTTAGATCATTAATATTTTTACAATCTAGTTTAAATTTCAGATGATATCTGACATGCATGTGTATTCTATTACAAAGAGAAATTACTGACATGACAGTTTCGGAATAAAAAAATCCCAGAGATACTCCGGTAATAATTACAATACACCCCTACATATGACAATCCCATCTAAATAGTGTTTTAGAAAGGCATTTAAAAAAAATACAAATAAAGACATTCAATGAATAATGTAACTTCAAGCTGAAAGAGAGATGGCCTGTGAGAAAACTGCGCTGAGCCAAAAAAAGACAATGTAATTTAATCTGTATTCTGATTAAATCTACAGTGAGGTAAGTACCTGATCTCTCTCTCTCAAACACACACACACACACACATTGTAAGAGACTGTAGGAGCCCTGAACTGTGACTGGTGCTGAGTGATGGACACAAAAAGTTTACACTGGTCTGTCTGATCAGGCCACAGTACACATGCACACATAAACACACACACACACACACACACACACACACACACACACACACACAGATTAAATGTACATCAAACACTTTTAACAGTCTCAGTGGTTGAAATTTTCCCCACAGTGCCCAAAGGGGAAGAGCCACAAAAGAGTTTTACTTTTAAACAGAATAAATAATAAAAATAAGTATGTGAAATTAACTGGAAACAGATGGGCTACAACTAAAATGCAGATATGAGTATTTATTCACATAATTATTTCAGTTAATGTCAGTATTCCATGGCACAGTGGTATAGCACATTCTCTCTGGTTTATTACCACCTCCCAATAACCGTGTCAGTATGGCCCTAGATGTGAAGGTGTGTGGTGTCCTGCAGTAGCTAGTGCCCTGCTGGGGTATATTTCTGCCACTCTAACCAGAATAAAGCTCTACTCAGTGTGTGTGAGTTACAGCATTGATTGTACTGTCTATCTCTGTCTGTCTGTCTGACATATAACAAATGAGAGTACAGTATAAATTCCACATTTATAACTGTAATATTCTTTACCTATTTCAACACATGCACACCTTATTACACATTTTACACAAACAATATTATTAGTTCAACTGGTCAGAATGGGCAACTGGTATAAAACCTGTGCCAGTTTAAAGCATGGATCAGATAGTCCGCTGTGGTGAGCACATAGCAGAAGTGGCCGAAATAAAAACAACAAGAACAACAGCCGTTATTATTATGTTTTAAAATAAAAATATTATGTAAAGCATCAAAATCCAAAATGGACCAAACTGTGATGTCTAGACAACTGGAACAGAGCGTCTTCAAAACTGAAGCTCTTGTGACATAGGGGTCAGGAACTACCAAACGTTCTCCAACAAAGGATAACCGGTGACTCAGCGACAGGGTCAGGGTTCTCAGGGGTCACTGAGGTGTGAAGACCAGTCTGTCTTTTCCAATTCTGAAGAACAGCTAAGAAATTGCTGAAGAAGTGACTGCTGGTTCTGATAGAAAGGAGTCAGAACACACATTGCAGTGCAGTTAGTTAGTTACGTATGGAGCTGTGTAGCTGCAGAGCATCAGGATGCAATATGGAAAGAAGGCGAGCAGGCAGAGGCAGTGTGGTGGTCTGGGTGATGTTCTGCTTGGGTCCTGCTGTTCATGTGGATCTTACTCTGACATGTCCCACCTACCTAAACACTGTTAAAGACTGAGTTTCACCCCTCAATGGAGACTGTATTCCCTGATGGCACTGTCCTCTTTCAGCAGGATAATGCATCCTGACACACTGCACAAACTGTACAGAAACAGTTTGAGAAACATGACAAAGAGTTTGAGGTGTTGACTTCGACTCCAAAGTCTCCAGAACTCAATCCAATTGAGCAACTGTGGGATGTGCTGAAGAAACTCATCTGATCCATGGAGGCTCCACCTCACACACTTACAGGATCGGCTTGGGGCCAGATACCACATGCATGCACGCACACAAACACACACACACACACCATCAGAAGGCTATGTAATCTATGTCTTGATGGGGCGGCGCTGTTCTAGAGGCACAAGGGGGCGCCACACTGTACAGTTGATCAAGCCATAACTCTAAACCCCCCTGACTGTGTGTAAGTGCGTGCACATAAAGGACAGGAGGACCGGTGACGCGTGATGTGCGCGCTCTCTGTCGGGCGCGCGCACTCCGAGCTCCGTCACCATGACAACGGCTGAGGATGATGCAGGATGCTGGGTGGCGGCGCTGCGAGCGCGCGCGCGCGCAAACACACACAGACACAGACACACACACACGGTAACAGAGGGAGGAAAACAACGACAACACGAAAAAAAATGCCGATAAATTAGTGTGTGTGTGTGTGTGTGTGTGTTTGTGTACCGTATACAGTAAATAAATACATATTTAAGGGTCGATTTTAATAAAAACACGCACAAAGGCACGGGTCTGTGTTAATGAGAAGGGGACTGCGGAGATTTACACACGCGCGCGCGCGCTCGCAGCCGAACAATTAGGCCTCTCTCTCTCTCTCTCTCTCTCTCTCTCACACACACACACACAGAGGCTCATCGCGCGCAGTTTACATCTTCAAAACGCAAAATAAAAACGGATCAGATGCAGGACGTTAAAATCGGTCACACACACGCACGCACGCACACGCTAGATTAATATAAAGGCGCGTGCCCGTACAATGCCGCCTTTATACAGCTCTCATTAACATTCTCCACCATCATAACACACACACACGCACAGCATCCCCCAAAAAATCATCACACACACACACACACACACAACTCAGTGAGAATAAAGCGATCCTGACACACATACACACCTGGTCCGGTGCTGCTTCTCTCCTCCCGCGCGCGGTGTGTGTGTGTGTGTGTGTGTGTATCCTCTCAATCGGTCTGGAGCGCGCGCAGAGCAGTGGAGAGCGCACACAGCGCACGCGAGCTTCACATGCTGGAAACTGCGCACAAGCGGAGTGCGGGAGAGGAGGAGGATGGGCACGCGCAGGGCTTACGCAAACTGCGTAGCGCAGAAAACACACGCGCGCGCACGTACACGCACATACGCACAAAAAACATCCCTCCCGGGGTGTTGCGGTGTGTTTGTAGGTTCAGACTGGAGATTAAACCTGGCTGTCAGACTGTGCCATGTGTGTGTGTGTGTGTGTGTAAATGATTCCCAGGTAAAGGTAAGCATTCTCAAAATGGTCACATAACATTATTACCTATGACATTATAACATTTGAGCATTAGTACTTATGACCATTAATCAGTATCAACTCCATGCCGTGCAGACCTGGGCCTTCAGTGAGTTCCAAAATAGTCAGCTTCCCCAATTAAAAAAGTTCTACTAACCGGCTGTTATTAAAGGTGGTGCAACATGTGGAGGCTATGAAATACATCTTATTATCCACAAGCACACAAGATGTTGATGGGTGTAATGCAGCCACAAGACATGTAACAATTTTTCCCAAGCACGTAGAAAGAACTTCCATATTTTCCATGAGAAATTCACATACTGTTTGTGTGTGAGATCCAATCAGCAGTAAAGCATGTGTCCCTCATGCAAGAGAACTAATAAAAACCAAACAAAATGGTCTAAGTTATTATACTATTTAAGGTGTTGATTAATTCACAACCCTAACTTGTGACATTCCACCTTAAGATCTGCCTGTAGTCTCTCAGCAACGACAGTATAACATAGCTAACAGTAATGAGAAGAAACGCTGTAGCTGTAGCTGTTATGAGTACTTAAATTAAATGTATAGCACTTTAAAACCCATGTGTGCATTTAACATATAGCACTTCAAAAAACAAACAAAAAACACATTTATAGGACACCCAAAACATGACATACATTCTGTAATAAAGGCGGACTCACACAGGAAGATAGGTGTAAGGATGAATGATGTTTATTTGCAGATCAGGTAATCACGGCAGTTTTCCAAGATATGCAGTACTTTCACAGGTGAGACTTTATTCAATGGTAACTTTAAAGAGTGAGGGGCGTTTACTGATTTCCCCCTTTTTCCTGTACCTTTGCAGGAATCACGGGCGATGAGGTGTTTAACTCGGAGATACCTGGGAGTGGCGTCAGAAACACACACACCACGGACTCATGGAGACGAAGATGAAGGTAACAAAAACAGGAACACTTCTAGGGAAACACAAGGAGAACAGGTAAGTAGTTTAGGTAAGTAATCTCTTTACTTGCGCGTCGGAGATTCGGTCCACTTTCATCGATACGAGCTCGGACGTGGAGTTAAGCGTGGTGTGTGTATTTATGGGTGTGTCTTTATTGACCTCAGGTGGCGATGATTAGAATTCCTGAGATGGGGGGCGTTGTGTCTGACTGGGTTCTGAGCCTGGCCCGACAGTGAAAGATTCAGGAACATAAGAGGAACTACATGTTGACGCATGTTATTAATTAAATTAATTAAAACATGACTATTAATTCTTAGATCCTTTAATACACATGAACATTAAAATGTATGACCATTTATAATTATGACTATCAATGCACATTACCTGTATATATGACCTTTAATACCTGTTACCCTTAATACTCTTGACCATCAATATATTTAAAGCTTAATATTTACAGCCACTAATATTTATTACCATTAATATTTATGGCCATAATTACATAAAAGAAAATAAAGCATAACCACTAATACTTGTGATGTGTAATACTTCTGATTATTAATATATGGGCCTTTTAATACTTATGATCACCAATACATAAGACCATTGATACTTACTATCATTATTACATCTATATGAGCAGCATATTATCTCCTAAAGAGGAGACTAAAGATAGAAACCACCCAAAAAGAAACATTTGAAAGAAGCTGCAGTACAAGCCTAGAAAAGCATCACTAATGAAGAATATCACAGTCTATTGAGGTCAGTGAGGTGCCAGCTTGATGCAGTTACTGCAAACAAGGGACATGCAACCAAATATTGCTATTTACATTTACGTTATTTATTTTAAAGCTATCTGTTCCAATAATTTTGGTAACCACTACACGGTGGTGTAGTGGTTAGCACTGTGGCCTCACACCTCCAGGGTCGAGGGTTCAGTTCCCACCTCTGATGTGTGTGTGTGTGTGTGTGTGTGTGTGTGTGTGTGTGTGTGTGTGTGTGTGTGTGTGTTGT
>JAQMYI010000034.1:37378446-37394704 GCA_030014275.1 Clariallabes melas | reverse complement strand
CAAGAACAGTCAGCGCCTCGTGCCTGCACCTGCATCTGGATCCGCCCCCGCAAACCGACGGACACCACGCCAGCACCTTCTGACAGAAGCACCTTCTGACAGGTGCACACTGCACACACTACAGGGAAACTGGAAGCACCAACCAGCCTACAGCACATATCTTTGGACTGTGGCAAACACGCAAACTCAACAAACCCAGAGCAGAGGTGAGTTTCAAAATTCAAACACTGAAAGGTGTGAGGTTACAGTGCAAACAGGATTAGTTAAAGTAACTCCCCTCTTTGGCCCAATGCCTCCCCTCTGGAGTTCTTTACTATCCTCTGCCTACCTTCTAAGCATCTCTTACTCAAACCAAGACTGACTGTACTGATTAGCTACCCAAAAAATAATTGGTTAAAACAAAAATAATAATCCTGTCAACTTTCATGTCACAATAAGAATCAGCAATATGTTTTTTAGAGTTACACTTCAATCATTCTAGGAACAAAAATCATGTTACTCATTAAGCCCATGTTACATTTTAACTCTCTCACTCATTCTCTATCCTATATAGGGTTGTGGGAGGCCTGTGGCTAATCCTAGACACACTAATATGTGCACACTCACCCTGTAAGCAATTTCAAAATGCCAGTTAACCTAAGCTTTTTGGACTTTGGGAGGAAACCGGAGCACCCGAAGGAAACCCCCCCAAGCACAGGGAGAACACACAAACTCCACATACACAGACCCAAGGCAGGAATCGAACCCTTGACCATAGAAGTGCGAGGCAACAGTGATAACCACTATGCCACCATGCTGCCTACATGTTACATTTTTAAACTATTTCAAGTAATTGTGATGTGTGATGGACATCAAACTAATACTGAGAGGCAGATTGAGGACAGGAATTAACTCAATATTAGATCAACGTTAACCAAAAATTCAAGAAAGAATGAGGAACAAACAAGAGATAAAATTTGTAACAAAATCTCTCATAGCAAGGCTATGCAAGGTGGTGTAGTGGTTAGCACTGTTGCCTTACACCTCCAGGGTCGATTCCCGTCTCTGAAAAATCCCGAAATTTATAAACAAGGACTGGGTCAAATCCATGGTATCTGTTATAACAACAGTGAATGGAACTGGCTGGTTCAAGCAACCCAGAGTTTATCTTGCATAACCAGTGAGTATGTTTAGAGTCTTTAAAAACTATGGATGTGAGTGTATGTGGTGTCCTTTTAATAATCACATACATTTGAGGGCAACACATGTCCCACTTTTCCTTTTGCACTTCCCTAGAGCTGTGTGTGTGTGTGTGTGTGTGTGTGTGTGTGTGAGAGAGAGAGCATTGAGAACCTACTGTACAGTATGCCCCACATGTCTATATAGTTTATTAAAAATGTCTGAAGCCCATATGTTCCACTGAAAAAAAAATCTTCATATCCATACACACAGATACACACAGTTTACAAAGACAGGACAAGATTACATCATTACATGCATGTACACACACACACACACACACACAAAAACAAATCTTTTCTCTTGCACTTAATACTTCTACTTAAATAAAAAGATAGATGTGGTATTTTTACTGGTGTACATTTTTAGGCAAGTATTTTTACTCGACTATTGAGTTTGTGTACTTCTTCCACCTCTGTTTGTTTGTGTAGTGCTTAATAATAAACACTGTAATGAAACATCTGTAGTTGCCATCAGTGCTACGCTGACATACACGGCTATCCTCTGTTCTTCTATCTACATTCTCTCAAAGTCTTTCACAAAGTGTCCCAGATTAATGCAGAAATCCACCGTTAAGCATCAGATAGCAAGGTTTCTCTCTGCTTTTCTACCTGCAGATCTTGTGCCCAAGCTCAGCTCACGTGACAGAGTCCAATGCTGCCTGTCACACCTAGAGCAGTTTTCAGGCATTTTTTTCTTTATGACATTTTCTTCTGTATCTAACTCTAGACTCTATACTGTAGTCTAACTATCAGCATCTTTATTACCAAACTCTTTTTTGACTTTATTTCCCCTCCATTTATTTTTCTCTAAAATATTTTCTCTTTTGCATCCTTCCAAGTTAATCTCAACACTGTACTTCAACATGCTCTTGATGTGATAGCATCAATGAAGGCAGTAGTATCTAGAAAGAATTCCCAGGTACAATAATTCTCCTCCCCCCTTTTTCCTGCTGTCCAGCTTTGGCATTAGGAATGCTGTTCTGTACCTTAGTACACTTGTGTATTTACACTCTCTGATACAGCAGGTGGCAGTATGCAATCCAGTAATAAACACAAAGAATATGCTTAATATTACTAGTATTTTGGAAGACAATGTTAAGAGTAAACCCTTTACCTGCACTCCTACTTTATCAATTATGACTATGCACACAAAAATTTCAGAAGAGAGAGGCAGCACTGATGATGTCAGATTTTAAACTTTGGTCCACCTTTGGGGTCTACTCTTCGCAGTCCCTAGTGTGAACGCAGCCAAAGTTTCAAAGGCACATCAGAGGTTCGTTCTGTTCAATTATTTATGTACTTTAAATAATTTTTTAAAGAATAAAGATGCATTTCTGTCAATTATTGTAAACAGCCTTACATTTCATTAAACACAGGACATGAGTCTTCAGCCCTATACAGATGCAATTAGTTTTCAACGTCGGATTTCCATTTTACGTTTTTTTACGTAAAAAGAAAGTAAAAATTACTCCAGAAGACAGAAGAACACAAAATTTTTCACATGCATAAAGCTTGTCTTAAATTCATATACATGTGTGTGTGTTTGTGTGTATACTGTCTCCATACCGTCTGCTTGAGGTCAGGAATTCCAATTCGAAACACCATCGTGTTGAGGTGTGAATCTTCCAGTGGTGTTATTGTGGTCATGCTGCGCTCCATGTGACGCCTTCGAGCCTGTTGATTGGTTAAAACTTTATAAAGCTGCTGCTGATTGGCTGGAGTTTGGTGATACATCTCATGACTGGCTGGCTGATGATGTAGTACTGCCTGATTGGCTGAAATCCCCCGGTGTCCTGGAATGGCCATTCGCTGCTGCTGCCTATCTGCTCTTTGCCTTCTAATTACGATGGCTGACGGCTTAAGCCCCTCCCCTTTAATCTCATGTAACTGGGTGCCTCCACAGTTCTGGATCTCCTCAACATCATCCATCAATCCATTTAGCCTCTTTTCCTCTTCCGCTTCATTTTCCAATTCTTTATTTTCTGGTGCAGTAAAAAAAAGTTTTCCCAGCATCCTTTGCTGCGCCATGTCATTAAGTATCATGGTTGTCATGGTGATGGGATATGTTTACCTTCAGTGATGAACAGCACATCATTTTGGGCAGACTATACTGTAAGAAAAAAAGAGAAGTCAAGCTAATTCCAACAAACTAACTAATTGCTGAACTGGTCAATTCATTAAGTAATACTTCTAGCACCATAAAGATAAATAGATCAATAGATTGATAGATAAATACTGGTACTTCATTGATGTACATAAATTAAACAAAAAACAATTGCACAATAAGTTATTAAAGCAGATGCATTTGTAACAGCCTAAGTTTATGAGTGACTTTGAGCCAGAGTTTGATGTCTAGATGACTGGATAAGAGCATTTCCAAAACTGCAGCTGTTCTGGGATGTTATTGGTCTGCAGTGGTCAGGACCTACCAAAAGTGTTCCAAGTGTCATGAATAGCCAGGGCTCTTTGATGTGAAGAGAAAGATAATCTAGAATTCAACAAAATAGCTACTTTAGCTCAAACTGCTAAAGAAGTGAATACTGGTTATGACAGAGAGGGTTCAGAACAGTCAGTGGATGGCAGATATGGAGCTGTATAGCTGCAAAGGGGAGTCAGTGCCCATGCTGTCCCATGTCTTCCAAAAAAAGCTCCTGTAATGGACACGTGAGCATCAGAACTGGAGCATGGAACAATGGAAGAAGGTGGTATGGTCTGATAGGTCATGATTCCTTTTATGTCATGTGTGTGTGTGTCATACCTGGGGAAGAGATAGAACCAAGATTCACTATGGGAATAGGGAAGAGACAATGTGATGCTCTGGGCAATGTTATGCTAGATAACTTTGGGTTCTGTATTTCATGTGCAGGTTACTGTCACACGAACCACCTACCTAAACACTGTTACAGAGTTACAGCCCTTCATGGAGATGGTGTGCTTTGTAAATTTAGAGAATGTTGGTATGACAGGGTGCCAAGAGAGAAACAGTGGTATTGTATGAGTGGTAGAAAAGTATGTTAGAGTGGTGCAGGACATGTATGAGAGTGCTGTAGGTGTGACAGAAGATGGAGGTGGGTCTTCATCAAGGCTCTGAGCTCCTTTTTGTTTGCTCTGGTGATAGACAGATGAGGTTAGACAGAAGTCTCCATGGACTATGATGTTTGCAGATGACATTGTGCTTTGTAGTGAGAGCAGGGAACAGGTCTAGGAAAATCGAGCGAGCCTTCTCTTTGGGGGTGACAAAGGTGGATAGGATCAAGAATGAGTCCATCAGAGGGACAACCCATCAGTAGAAGGTTGGAACTGCCAGGTAGGAGGTCTAGAGAAAGACCAAAGAGGAGTTTTATAGATGCAAGAGAGGACATGAAGTTAGTTGGTGTGAGAGAAGAGGATGCAGAGGATAGGAAGTTGGTTTGCTGTGGTGACTACTCAAAGGGAACAGCTGAAAGAAAAAGAAGAAGATGATGACACATCGAACACATAGTTAAGAAATGGTTTGAGGAACATGCCAAACAGTTAGAGGTATTGACTCCGACTCCAGATTATCCAGATCTCTATCTGACCGAATGTCTATGGGATGTGCTGGAGACAGAAACACATCTGATCCATGGAGGCTCCACCTCACACACTTACAGGACTTAAAGGATCTACTCCTGCTGATGCCTTGGGGCCAGATACCACACATAGCTTCAGAGCTCTTATTTTTATAACCTTATTTTTATGGCTGATCAATGTATATGGATTCATATTGTAAATAAATGACTGGCTAATCTACCAACTACCCTACATGAAAAATGCTAAATATAAGCCATAAATCTCTTTCTTTCTGTCTCTCTCTCTCTCTCTGTATGCATGTGTTTCTATTACTCTTTCTCTCTCTTCTTCTCACACTGATTCTCCCAGTTGTTCTCTCTCTCTCTCTCTCTCTCTCTCTATGTAGGACATAATGTGGATATAGATATTTTCAGTGAATCCGTCCCCAGAAAATTTAATTGGAGAACTTCCAGGGAACAGATTGTCCCACTTTTATGCCCCGCTAAACAAAAGTGGAACAGCCGAGTTCTGTCCTCTCCCCATCATTTCATCCTTTGCCCTGTTGCTTCATCTAATTAAATAAAATGATACAACACACTTTTTCAAAAGTTAAAATTTGCAGAAGACATATTATTACATAGTATTGCCTTAACTTAGTGTAGCACACCCACTCCACTACCCCCACCCTCCAACAAAATGGTATGGTCCTCATTACAGCTCAGACAACTAACAGCTGCATTTATTTCTTATTACCTCATAAAATGTGAGAACAATAATGCTGAATTTTGATTTAAATATAAGTAGTTAGCAGCACCATGGGTATTGTAAAAAGGTTTGACCTATGCAGTTATACCCTAAATGTGCTGATGCACAGAATTATGGGATACTGTCTGTCTTTGTGTAACTAAGAATGACTAGTACAGCAACATGTTTGCTTGCTTATTTCTTATATATTCCATATAATTCTTAGTGATGCCAAGTAATAAAAATATAAAGAGCAAGAAATGCACATGCCGAGTGGTCGAGTGTGATTTGCTAGCTGGAAGGACGTAATGTGGTAACAAAAGAAGTTGAACCTCGGAGCATGATGGAATAAAAGTAAGAAAAGTATCATGTGTCAAATGTTAAGTAAAGTTTAAACTTTAAACTTGTGCTTATTCTTTTGCCAAATGGTAACAGTTTCCTAATCTGTAGAAAGAAGGAGCCTGACATTATGGCAGGTCATCAAACCTTTTGAAGCATTGCGACTCCTGCAATCATTTCAATTTGGGACAGGTTAGCATGTGGATGTGTACACTAGTATGTTTAAGAAGAAGTGTGATGTGATGCAGGTGACATGTTCATCTTGCTCAATCCATGCTATAAAGCCAAAAGGTGAAGCTTTGTTAAAAAATGGCATCTGGATACAGCTGGTGTCAGTGACCAAGCAAGCTCCAAATCCTCATCCAATTTCAGCAAAAGGACAGAGATGATACCCAGAGTCAACAGCAAAGTCATGTCATTCTTTTGTGGTGGGGCTTTATCCATTTTATCTTTGGGGTCACTACATCATATCATTTGATCTGCACAGGTTTTTCTCTGTATGGCCTTCCTGTCATAACCGTCCAATTTTCTAACTGGGCTTAAGAACTGCACTGCATGCAGTGGCCAGGTTGTATGGGGCAGAGTTCAAACCCTCTAATCTGCAACCCAGAAACACTGGCATCCCAGGAACTCCTTCAATGGCCCTTTTTAATTAAAGCATTACATCATACTGCATACTATAACCACTTGCACTTTACAGGGTATTGGCTTGGAGTTATTGCCACATCTCCTGTACAGTCCTGACCTTGCTCCAAGACATATCCACATGTTTAAAGGCCTTTAAAGGAGTTCCTGGGAGTCGAGCATTTCAGACATGAAGCAGGCAGTCCTGTTTTCTACCTTAATGGTGTCCCAGCACTAGTGAAACACTGATATAAGTGCAGTAGTGCAGCAGGGGTTTACATAGAGAAATAAAGGGAGTTTTTGCTCTCAGAACTGTGTTCTGAGATTCTGTTAAATCAAAAGTCCCGCTTTGACTTGTATTTGTGTAGTGTTATTTCAGATGTATATCTGTCATTAGGAGTGAAGAAACACTCCCACTGGAGTTTAACTCCAATTAAGTTATTAAGTTAAAGTAAGAAAATACTTAATACTATCAATAATATTTAAATGCCTGTGTGTGTGTGTGTGTGTGTGAGAGAGAGAGAGAGAAAGAGAGAGAGGTGATGTTAAATGAACATTTTAATGACTTTCAATTTGACCTTGCTTCTACATTACAGCTAATTTTAAATTAATTAATGAACTTTTTATATAAATGTGGTGAATTTAGATGAGTTTAAAATGGATAAGAATCAGATTTAGAGCTTAATTATCATAAAATATGTTCACCATATTGTGTTCCTGAGCTCATTGTGTTCATGCAATCAACAAACAAACAACATGAATCAGGACAGGACTAAGTCAGGAAGCAGTAACTGGAACAGAATTGGATTGAGGCTATTAATACAGAATTATAAGGCCTGGCATAGGCTGACACACTGCATTTCAGAGTGCTTTTATACTGTAGTGAGTGGGTGCGTGTGTCTGAAAGAGAGAAAGAGTTGGAACATATTGAGTTAGTCAGAGTTTGCAACTGCCATGTTTGTAAGCCATGTTCAACTTCTGTTTAAAAAACATACGTCACTCTCTACTCTTAACAGGTGTGTCACTACTTTTACGTTTCCTAATGGGCAAATAATGGGCAAATTTTTGTACACTCCCTGAATTTTCTCTGTATCCTTTGGAACATCACGGGTCTCGCAACAGGCAAGCCCATAGTCAGCTGCGCCACGGGTTTCCAGTCAGGCAGGCCCATGGCTGCCTTCTTATGCTGTCACTAGGCATGATGGCAATTAAGGACAATCCACGACACCTGAATGCATGTTTGTATAGGTCCCCAAGACAAACATTAGATGTAGGGACATTTATGAAGCACCAGGTCGTGGAGTGTTGCTCTGGTATAGGAAAGGTGAAAAGGTAAAAATGAAAATAGAAAAGATAAAACTGAAAAGAAAAGGATTAACCCTGTTTAGAGAAAGCGGGGGATTTGCGTTCACGTTTGTGTTTCAGTTCGTTTAGTTTTATTAAGAAATCCATGTTATCTCAGAATGGGTAACTTTCCCAAAAAGTTTGCACAAGCACTTCCGCAGTTCATACACACACAGCCTCCCCTCTGACGCCCCGCATAACAACAAGCGCTCTCTCCACAACATAACACCCTTCCCCAGATCTGGGCCTCGATAAAAACCTGCCTCTGAGGTCTACAGACAATTCCTTGGACCTCATGGCTTGGTTTGTGCTCTGATTTGCACTGTTTACTGTGGGGCCCTATATACTGTACAGTACATAGACAGGGGTGTGTCTTTCCAAATCATGTCCAATCAACTGAATTTACCACAGGTTGACTCCAATCAAATTGTAGAAACATCTCAAGGATGATCAGGGGAAACAGGAGCTCAATTTTGAGTATCATGGCAAAGGGTGTGAATACTTATGTATGTGTGATTAATTGATTATTTTAATCAATTTGCAAAGATTTGAAACAAACCTCTTTCATGTTGTCCTTATGGGGTATTAATGACTAATTATAGGATTTTGAGAAAAATAATGAATTTAATCAATTTTGGAATAAGGTTGTAAAATAAAATGTGAAAAACGTTATGCGCTGTACATACTTTCCTGGTGCACTGTATAACATTTAGGGTGTTTAAGATATACAGTGCAGGGTTAAAGCTTTCATGGCTATGTATTTAAATATCACAGGTAAACTCACAGTTATAAACTGTGTTTAAAAAACCTGACCTTGACCCCTGTCAGCTGTCCAACTACAAGCCGATATCAAACCTCCCCTTTACCTCTAAGATCCTAGATGCAAGTATCACCTTTTCTCTTTTTATCATCCTTGGAGACTTTAACAGAGCAAAAATAACCCACAAACTATAAAAATACAGGCAGCACATTAATTGTCCCACCAGAGAAAATAGCACGCTGGATCATTGCTACATAGTCATAAGGATGCATGTCATTCTGTACACCAGGTAGCTTTGAAGCATGTTGATCAATGCTAGGTTCATCTCATAATAACCTACAGGCAGAAACTTTACACAGCTAATGGATCAGGGAGGCAAAGCAGGAACTACTAGACTAGAGTGTCTTTAAATCTGCAACTGACAATCTGGACTGACATCTTACAACAGGTTTTGTGAAGATTCATGTCTGCCACCAATACCTTCTGCGCATATAGCAATAATAAGCCAGGGTTCACAGCCAGACTGAAACAACTTTGTTGAGGCCAAGGAGGATGCCTACAGAAGTGGAGACAGAGCCATGTGCATGCAGGCCAAGAACTCATTGACAAATGGGTGGATAAAAGAAACTACACTGAAAAGCTGAAAACAGATGTTCAGCAAAAAGATCCTGCATCAGTGTGGAGAGTCCTGCAACACATCAGAAACTACAGGAAACCACCCTTCCCACTGAGGCAAACAAAGACTGTCCTTTTTACTGCAGGACTACTTCCTTTTTGAGAAGAACATCTTCATACCTTTCACCCACCTCAACCCACTGACTGCCAAATCACCTCTGGTAACTCCCAAACAACTGCCCCCAACATTTAAGCTGCACTCACAATTTGTAAAGAGGATGTGAAACACCTCTTCCTGAGACAAAAAATCAGAAAAGCACCTGGCCTAGATGGTGTCTCCTCCTCTTGTCTCAAAGCATGTACTGTTTTACTGACTCCAATCTTCTCCCATATTTTCAACAGGTCACTAGAGCTGTTAATTCCCCCGTTTCAAATACTACACCATCTTCCTGGTCCCCAAGAAACCCTCTATCTCTGGTCTGAATGACTACAGGCCTGTCGCTCTGACATCTGTGGTCATTAAGTAATTTGAGTGACTGGTATTATTCTGAAAAACATCACAAAACAGCTGCTGGAACCTCTGCAGTTTGCAGAGTCTACATATCAGCAGGAGGTAGAGCAGCTGGTGCTCGGGTATATCAGAAATACCTGGACTTCAGGAGAAACCCTTCAACAGTACTCCCCCCACAATACATAAACTCATACTCCAGTATATCTAAATAAATGCACACTCCTATCTAGTGCTGCTAATATCCTGAATGACAACTACACTAATTATTTTCCACCTGTTTTTCCTTTCTCTACCCATCCTGAGGAACCTGGAGATTGTGCCATCTTCAATAAGCAGAGGCCAACCCTGCAAAGATCTTGAGGCATCTAGAGAAGGACCACCTCCAGCTGGATTCTGCTTCATGATGGCTTGGATCTACACATGCTGCTCCTGAGCTCTCAGTGATCCAGACCCACCTCTGTCCTCTGCACCTGCTGACTCATCCCTGTGCTGAACTGGACTCCATGATAACTTGAACAACTTCTCTTATTCTGAGCTTCCCGCAGCCTAACACACATGATGTCATTATATAATTCCTGTTATCACCCAAATGAGGATGGGTTCCCTGTTGAGTTTGGTTCCTCTCAAGGTTTCGTCCTATTGCCATCTCAGAGAGTTTTTCCTAGCCATCGTCGCCCTAGGCTTGCTCATCAGGGACAATCTCATAATCTCATTATTATCAAATTTTTTTCACTCATACACACTTCCATATTTTTTTTTCATTTTGTGAAGCTGCTTTGAGACAATGACCATTGATAAAAGCGCTATATAAATAAAATTGAGTTGAATTTAATTTAATTGACACACAATACTGTTACACATCTTGTACTCAGCCAAAACATGGTATTGGTGCTAAAAGATTTCTCACCTAGGTGGAAAAGTACATTTTCAGATAGAATCATAATACTTAATGCTTCTCATCTCCTGATCCATGCTTACGTTTTTTATAAATATGCATACACATTTATATTTTTATCAGATAAAAAGAAAACACAATTGCGAAATACATTTTCATGCCCTTTTATGTAGTGTCTGCAACTTTTTTAAAAATTCAACTCTTTCAGTGATCTTAATTGTCATTCAGATGAAACTTGACCAATTTAGATTTCACATGAACAGATATAGGTGGTTAGCACTGTCGCCTTCCACCTCCAGGGTCTGGGTTCGATTCCTGGCCAGGCTTGATTCCTGTTTCTGTGTGCATGTTGTCCCAGTGCTTGGTGGGTTTATTCCGGGTACACCGGTTTCCTCCCACAGTCCAAATACATGTATGTTAGGTTGACTGGCGTTCACAAATTGCCTGTAGTGTGTGAGTGTGTGTATGTGTGTGCCCTGCGATGGATTGGCACCCTGTCCAGGGTGTACCCCGCCTCATGCCCTAAGCCTTCTCGGATAGGCTCCAGGTCCCCGTGACCCTGAATACAGGATAAAGCGCTATAGAAGATGAGTGAGTGAGTGAGATGATGAAAAGATATAAATATAAAAAGTGTATTATTCTAATTTGCAAAACTGTTAAAATATTGCCATATAAACTTGACATGGTTACGGACACTACTTTTACCAAAAGCCAAAATGCTTTAATTTAAGCAACAACTTTTACAGGTTATATGCTTCTAGAAGCTTACACCAATTTAAGCATAAAAACTCTTGAAGAAATATGAATAATTTGTATTTTTAATTTTTATTGTTTGAAGCGAGACAGTATAATGCAGGAAAATGGCAATTGTTTTCTGCATATATAAAATCATCTCTGCAAAACGGCTGAAGTTTTCAACTTGAATTTTTTAGGGAAGCAAGATTGGTCACTTCCATGTTGCACAAATGTCAGAAATAGCTTCTTTGACACACATTTTCTGTATTATACGTATGACATAAAAAATGTAAAAAAAAAAAAAAATTTTAAATAAATAAATAAATAAAAAAGTAAATAAATCAGCAGCAATACTGTTTTGGCCAACTGTATACGGGTATTGTACAAACATACCAAAAAACCCTTTTTGTCATATTTGATATACATCACTGTTATTTGCATTACCATATATTTACATTTATTTAATCTGTATAGTTGTTGAATGTTGTGTACTTCCTATATATTTTTGTCTTTTGTAGTTCCTGTAGTGTTTTGTCTTGTTCATAAACAAAATGTAGTGTTATGTACCTTTGAGAATCACCAATAGATGGAATCAAATTCCTTGTGTGTGTCAACATACTTGGCCAATAAACCGGACTCTTATTCTGTACTCAATTCCGATTCTGTACTAAAATGGAAGGATTTTTTTAAACTAAACTTTTATTTACCACACTGCCAGTCAACTTTCTAGTTCCATGGTCTTTCCTCATTTTATTTCTTTCTACACTGTATAACAATGCTGAAGATGTATTCAAAATATAGCAATAATCTCATTTGTTGAGATGTATATCTGCTACTTATGCTCTGTAACACTTCATATCGCTCTAATCTGAGGTGCTGTTTGTTAATCGTTGATTTCTGAGATGTGGTAACTCTAAATGAAAAGGTAAGGTCTTCATGAGAGCCAGTTTCATTATGGAGATTGATGGGTGTTTCAAATGCACTTGACAAGAACTTGCAAGAAGTATTCCAGAACAACTTAAAATAACTGGTTGTTGTTGTACTTACAGTATGCAATATGTGTTATTTCATAGTTATGAAATTCCCAGTATTGTTGTAGAAGGTAGAAAAAAAAATCATGAAACAAACAAACAAACAAAAACATTGAATAAGAAGGTTTGCATCTTTTTAGTACTGTATATACAGTAGGAATTCTTAGGAAGGAGGCAAGTTTTGAGACATAAGATACAGTATAACACAACCACAATTAGTGCAAACACATTAAAGGAAAGTGCAAACAGATATGTAAGAAAAAGGCACTTGATATTCAGGAAGACGCAGCTTTCATACTGTAGAAAAAGACGGTACCTGAGGCTGGGAATATTTTTTTTCACAGTGAAAAATGCTGTTCCCTGATGTGAGGCGGAAGGATGGAAGGAAGGATCCATCTATAAATATGGCATCATACTAGTGGCAGCCTGGTGCAGTCTACAATGATAAGTGAAGTTAACAACAGTAGTCATCAGTTATACCCCAGTAAATTGATGACATGATCATGGGCACCCAAGGCTCATCCATGCCCATGGAGACCATAGGCCAACTCGTGGTTGGCCAACCCAAATGAGGATGGGTTCTGTTTTTGAGTCTGGTTCCTCTTGCTGTCCAGTGATAAAATCTCTATATAAATAAAACTGAATTGATTCAACTTGAATTATCCATCTTTATACCAGAGGTGACTGATTAAACACAAACACTACCTTTATTGTAATAATTCAACAAATTAATAAAATAGTGCATGATGCATAAATAAGCATAGTCAACTGTGAGCATAAAATTTCATTATCTGCTGGATCAGGTTACGTTCTCTGTGCTGCTTAATACTAAGTGTGGAAACCATTCTGTCCAACAACACCAGTAATGGATGAAATAATTACAAATAGCACTATGCATATACTAGAAACTATATTACAAAACTCACTTTTAGGTGCTTCAGCCCAGAGAAAAAGCCACTTAAGAAAATCCACTTAAACAGCTCCATAACTAGACTCTAAACACTGGGAACTTTTTAATTAACGTTTGGACTTAAGTCATGGACCAAATGACGTTATGTGCAGAAATTAGAGGGTTTGCAGTGTAAGGATCAGGGGATTAATAGAGATTGATGATTGGATTAGACTGCAACAAAAACTGTAAGATCCAGTAGCTACTCACGTAGGTGGGGCTTTAGTGATGCAGGTGGAAATCGATGATGAAGATGAGACTGATAAAGTAGTTTGAGACAGTGGTATTAAAATCAATGAGCTTCATCACTTTACAGGAAAATGAATTCCACTTAAGAAGCTGTACCCACTATACCATCTACAATCAATCAGCATTTCCACATCAATACATTACCTAATAAAGTTTCTCATGAGGTGGTGTTAACATTGTGGAAAAGGCGACAACATATATGAAAACAATTTCAGATAATCATTAGAATGCATTTACATCATTCTTAAAATAAATAAATAAAATAAATCACATCCATACATACCTGCTGATTGGTCGCTCCTATTCATCATCTATTGTCCATTATTGGTCCTCTTGTGTGTTCTCTGCCCATATTTCTTTTTAAGTAAAAGTTGTCCTGAATTCTGACAAGAATAATAAAAATCCACCAGTCAGTCCAGAGTACATCCACAGAGCTGCTCTCACCCTTCTGTCTCTCTGTCACATGCATGCGCACACACACACACACGGACACACGCGAATACACAAACGGACACACACATGCACGTGCACACTCACATTCACACTCAAATACACATGAACACACACTCAGTCTCGTACACACAAATTTATGACAACACACTCTCTAAAATATATAATAAATCATATTGCTGTTTGTAATAAGAAATTATTATAACTGTGTGTGTGTGTGTGTGTGTGTGTGTGTGTGTATATAAATATCTCCTTCCTGCTCCACTTGTAAGGACTGTGCAGCTCAGAGTTAAAACTTAGACACACACACACACTTGCAAGTGGGTCATGGACAGACAGAGGAGACAGAAGGAGAGCATGTCTCAAAGAGAGAGAGAGAGAGAGAGGGAGAGAGAGAGGGAGAGAGAGATGCACACAGCAACCCCCACTATATTAACAATATTAACAGTTTTTGTGTTAAAAGGTGTTCAAATTATAATTATACCGATAGTAGTAAAAGTCTACTTTCCCTAGAGCAGTCAGATAAGATCTAGTTGATTATATTTCTCTTGCTTTCATGCTACCTGTGTGTTTTTGTGCTGGTCTGCCAAGAGAGGTTCCTGTGTGTTGTACATTTGGAGAATAAAGTATGCTGAGCATTTAGCTTTTTAGAAGTAATTATTATTTTACGGAGTGCTCCAGAAGACAAGCCTATGTTTAATGTTTGCATAAGGTCTGTACAGTGTGCAGACAGGCTGAGGTAGTGCAACATGTATACTGTATACTGTTTAAGTGAGAAACAAGTTGTGTAATGCAACACAATGTGAGTCTGTTAGTGGGGGGCTTGTGCATTGTTCATCAGGGAAACTTCATTTGGGAAGAAGTCATGTTCGTGTCAGCTTTTTTGGTCTTGACTGACTGCAGCCTCTTAACAGTGGAAGTAGTATGTGTTACAGAAAGTACATCCTCTGCTGTGGCCTCATTGTCAGGGGGCTGATGTTGATGGTGATGGTGATGACCAGGGAACAGAAACACTCCACTGTACTGATTGTACACATCTTCACATGCTGCTTCCTGTCTGTCAGGAAGTCTGTGATCCACCTGCAGATGGAGTCTGGCATGGTAGTTTACTCACACTGAATTATCTGTGCAAATCTGTGGACTTTTACAAAGGTTATCAACCTTAACCATATTTGAGTAAAGCACCAACTCTGTTCTGCCAGAACCAAGAACCAGAATTTCCATAGAGATTTTTTCTTTGTCACAGCTGAGTTTTAGAGTAAAATAAACGTCAGATTCTTTTGCTGTTTTCAATATAGTCAGGACTTCTTGTTGCTTTGGTGGATGCAGGAATGGTACAAGACTGCATTCCATCCCAAGGGACCCACAACTCCATCACCAATTGATTAAATCAATCTAATTAACAGGAACTACAAGTTTCACAGAGCAGGCATAGCGGTCCTCCTAAGGATAGTGAAGCTAGAGTGTTTCACATTTACCACATGAACAAAAGTGGCTGTTTATAGTGTACATAAGTATATTTTACTCTCGTGTTGCATAAAAAAGAGAACAATATAGCTTATTATTATGCAGTGCCTTGAATTTTCTCCTGGGGTTTACCACTTCTATGCTACATCTAGCAGACTCCCTTATCCAGGGCGACTTACATTTTTATCTCATTATACATCTGAACAGTTGAGTGGCAACTTGGTGGTTGTGGGGTTTGAACCTGGGGCCTTCTGAAACATAATCCAGTGACTTAAACACTGAGCTACCCCAGACCACTGATGCTCATTTCCCTACTTTTGTTTTTGTCTAAATAAAGTAAGGGTTTCAATCCGGCATATAGTTAATGCACTTTAATTTAGGCTTATAGATTTTAATGGTAAAAACAATTTGGGGCACTGACTGTCAGAGACAGTGGTACATTGGTTAATTTTCACATTTCTTACTAGTCCCACCATCTCTCACCTGTCCTCCCTGTCTCCCATGTCAGATGCCATGGCTCTGATCCAAATGTGTGGATGGATAAGGCTGTCAAGCTGGATAAACTAAAGAGCAACGGGATTGCAGAAAAGTAGTCGCCATCATAAATCAAAAGTCATCATAAATGCCATTGAGTGTTGGCCGCGAAAGTTTCGCAACGTGAGAGTTTCTTCGTCTAAGAACAACAAACGGAATTCAGCACAGAACAACTAAAAACTCCGACTCAGGTACGATAAAATGGATAATATTCAGCTTGTTCAGTGTGTGGAGTGCAGGATGTTTAGACATTCTTCCTC
>JAQMYI010000034.1:37337086-37349650 GCA_030014275.1 Clariallabes melas | reverse complement strand
AACCAGTTGTTGATTCCCTACAGAGTTGGGGGATGGCGTCTTGTAGTTAGTGATGGTTTTCAGGCCTTTCCACACTGAAGCAGGGTCGTTTGCAGAAAATGATTTTCCAGTTTTTCAGAGTAACTTCTCCAACACCTATTTGAGCACCACAACTGCGGCCTCTATGGCTGTGCCCCGCTAGTATAAAGCTTTACAGTGGTGGTGATTGAGAGTATCTGATGCAGGCCAGGGGGCACCACATGCCCCGGATTAAGTCAATACCCTCCTGCTTGAGACCAGCATACAACAAAACACAGTACTGGAACAGATCGCACAAGGACTCCAAGCCACCGTGGAACTCTCGCAGTACAACAATGAGGAGGAGAGCACGTTCCCCTACCCAACTCATGCAAAGAAGCACAACAGATCCTGACCAAGCTCTCGCCCCACAATGATTGTTGAGGCATTCCTCCAGACATTCAAATGCACCGCCAAGCAGGAAGGTTGGCTGATACAAGACAGCATGATCCTGATTCCCCTGTCATCTGGTGAAGCCCAGCAGGCATATTTTTCAAAGAGGAAGAGGATGACCAGTATGACTTCTGGCCCGGCTGCACCAACACCAATAACATCGGCCCAACTCAGTGGGTCTAGGTTGGAGGAACCCCGAAGCCTGCCCTCCTTGACAGGCAGCGCAGTGGTCCTCACCCACCCCTCGATCATCCCCTGCAGTGCAAAACTGTGCGGACCTCTGCCGATCACATGCGTGCATGGGGACCGGCAGGAGGCTTATGATGAAGGATTATGATGGAGGATCTATATTTTCTACATTTTTTATATATTTGTACATCTACGTTTTTCTTATATTTGATATTTTGTTCTTATCCTCTGTAACTAACGTTTTTCCATATTTTATTCCATATTTATTGTTTTATTGATAATCATTTTTAAAGGTCAGGGGCAGTCGTATAACATTTCACTGCATATCGTACTGCGTATGACTGTGTATGTGATAAATAATATTTAAATTTGAATTTGGATCATCGGGGAAAGCACAAGGTCATCGCACGTATTATGCCAGACTTGCCTGTCCCTCTGTTGTTAGGAGAAGATAGGGCAAGGCCTGTGGAGAAAAAATCTGATCGGGAGATGAAAGGAAGGGACCCCCCCCCCCCCCATCTGAGCACCGGCAAAGGATAAAGAAAGCCCTGCCACCCCATCACACATGGATGGTCTACACACAGGAAGAAAGTGCAGAAGAGGAAGGTGAGTCCCTTTCATCTATTAATGCACCTCTCTCCTTGTCTCAGCAGGTGGTGTGCAATTTTTCATGCTTGCAAAACAAAGATATGCAGTTAAAACATTGCTGGAGCCAGGTGCACGAAGTAGAAGGAGTGTTTGAAGGCCCAAGTACTCTTTGTACTTCCTGGTTCAGGGAGGTCTTCTTTACTACCGTACATTTAGGCATTGTGAACTGAAAGAACTTTTCGTGGTTCTACAAGGTAAAATATGCACTGTAACGCACCTGGCTCATTCCCAAACCCCTTGGCAGCCAAGACCATCAAAAAAATTCGAGATCGGCAAAGGTGCTCTGAATGCCAGAAAACAGGCTCCCGCTGCCTCATCCAACTGCCAATTATAGGAATCCCATTCAAAAAGTTTGGAATGGATCTGTTAGGCCCATTCCACAAGTCTGCCCATGGAAATAAGTATCTTCTCGTCATTTTGGCAAAAAGGCCACTTCCAAGAACAGTGCGCACAAGTTAATGCACCTCTTCAGTCAGACAGGACTAAAAAGCCGCTGATAAAATGTTTTTTTCTGGTAGGTCTAGCAGACTCTGGAAGCTCCGGAGAGCCCCGAGCTGAAGCGCACCGGAGGATTGTACGCCACTGCATGGCCACCTCGTCTATGAGCCTGCCTCCCTTTTCTGCCAGCCCAGCCTGCTGGTATCACTTTACGACCCGCTGCTGCTGCCCTACTTTGGGACACAACACTGCTTAATTTCTTTGAAAGAACTGCAACGCCGCACTCTGCACTTACTCACCCTCACACTACACGCTTCACTGATCACTTAAATTAATAAACCAACACCTGCATGAGCACCACAACTGCCATGTCTGTGCCCCAAAGTGATCGACAGTTACCTGGGACCGACTTGGTCTCTGGGCAGGAGATTCTTCTGGCTCCTTCTTCAAGGTACTTGAACAGGCGCACTTTTCAGGGTAAGATTAAAAGTGGTCTAACTAACTAGCTAACGTACTGAGCAAAAGTACCCTGAAGTTTGTGAAGGTTTGTGTTTCACACCAATAAGGTTTGTGAAGTTTGTGAAGATTTATGTTTCACACCAATAACAATTTTGTTTATTATTACAAACTTTCTTGATAAAATGGACATGTTCTTAGTTGTTTCCCTTCTGATAACACTTCACTGGCATTTGTCAGAGATTGCAACCTCCCCTCTGACAAATTCCAATCCTCTTTCCTACTCCCTCTCATTAATTCCTTTTCATTAACATTAAACAGCTGCCCTCCCACACATAAGATAGGTAATCCCCTTGACCTGGTTTTCTGCCACCCATCCTTATTCACAAATATCACTGCTTTCCCTCTTCATATATCTGATCGTTGCCTGGTATCCTTCACCATCAATCTTCCTATCCTGCCTAAAGCCAACCACCAAAATTTCTCTTTTACCTGCAGAAACTTCCACTCTATCTCCCCTTCCTCTGTGCCTAACTGTATCTTTTCATCCCTTCCAGATCCAGACTACTTTTCCTCTCTACCATTAGAAATTGCAACTGATCTTGTCTCTAACCATGTTCTTCTCTCTAAATTCTCATGTGAAATGTTTTTGTTAAACTGGCTCCAACAGGGAAAAGCTGGAAGCTTCTGCACATCATCTTAAATACTGTATCTTCTCTTTACTACTCAACCCACTGGCTCCTCCTGCTCCAGCCTCTCTAACTGCTGATGACTTTGTTATTTTCTATGATGGGAAAATAGTAGCACTCCGTCAGACAATCACTCCCACCCCTACAGTACACTATCGCTTCAACTATTCAGGACACTATTCTATCCTCCCTTAGCAGAATTTTCCAACCTGACAACTGATGTCATACAGCACATCATCTCATCCTCCAATCCCCCATCTGTTCATTAGACGCAATCCCTTCCACAATACCACAGACCATCTCACACGAGCTCCTTACTTACATCACAACCATTATCAACCATTCCACATCATCTGGTCATGTTCCTGCTGCATTTAAGAAGGCAAGGGTTACTCTCATCTCTGGACAATCAGCTGTAATTTTCCACACACATTGCTAACATTAATCGCTCAATTAAAATTTTCTTTATATCAATTTTGTCTTTACAACATCAGAAGAATTCAACCATTTCTCTTCACATAGGCTACTCAGGTGCTTGTTCAGTCTCTTGTTATTTCAAGGCTGGACTACTGCAGCTCATTCATGGCAGGTTTGCCTCTGTCCACCATTCATTCTCTGAAGCTAATCCAGAATGCAGCTGCACAGCTTGTTTTCAACCTTCTCAAGTTCTCCCACACCACCCCACTTGTCCACACCACTCTGCTTCCTGTAGCTGCCTGAGGAAGAGAGAGCTCAGCCAATCAGCTTTCTCTACCCCTTTCGACTGCGAGAGGCTACAGCATCACCCAGGTATTGAACTCACAATCTCCAATGATAGGGCAAGCATTTTTCCACTGCGCCATTCGGGGGCCTCCTGACAGTGTTTATCTACTACTAAGTAACCTAATAATCAGTGTAAGGATCTATTCAAGTCCCTCTGGGTAAAAGTGTCTGGCAAATGTATAAATCTAAATTCAGGGCTTCTAAGAAAACATTTTGAGACCACATGGCGAACACACGCACTTCTGCTCTGTCGTTCAGTATTGTTAAAACCTGTCAAGGTAGATAAACTTACTTACTTTTTTCTTACTAAAACCCAGCATAGATTTTGTGTGCAAGTTGCACAAGTTTGTGCAATTTATTTATTGTTAAATCCTGGAAATTCATGTAAATTTAGTTTTATTTAAAAAACCACATATGACTTTACTGGCAAACATTAATATGTAACTTTTGGGGGCCCTGAAGAAGTTTTGACATATCCTGACATTTGTGTATTTTTCAGTTACTTATAAACACTTTATACAGCACAAACTGGGCTACAATAATATGTGAGCAGCATCTATGTAAAATGCATAACATTTGTGTACAAGAGTGGATCTTGTAGTATAGAGTTTTTGCTTCATAATGATGTGATAATCATCCTGCTCACACATTTACAGAAAACAATATGTTCATTGAAATTTTCTACGACACTTTTTGTTTAGAAAGGCCGTATCTGAGGAGGCATGAATGATCATGAATAATCCTGTAATTCACACTAGAGAAGACAAAGACCCGCATAATTAGCTGCATAATGAGCTTTTCAGTCAGGTATGGGACAGAGGGAAGTGCTACAAGAAAATACAATGAATAAAGGATGTTAGGTTTGTAAAAGCCTCTTACACTCTATACACAGTCATACATCTTTGTTCCTGTTTAACTTAAAACGTAAGTGAACATTGAATACCTGGCATTTTCATAGTATTTTTGCTGCTTAATATACATTGCTTTACAATGCACACAGACACTGTGACCAGCAGTGACAAAATTCCTGTCACCCGAGGTCAGTGCATGTGCTGGTTAAGGATCACTCGGTTGCTTTGTGTCAAACTCAAATGCCATTACACCGCGGGTTTTTGACCAGCGAATGTGTGCAATTTGTCCATCATTAAAACGACGACATCACATTATGTTAACATCACACCAGTGTGGTGATGCATTATATGAACCTTTATAGACATACTAGTGTTTATTTCATAAAGACAACATTGCACTTATTCAAACAACAAGATATTTTATCGTTACAAGACGAAGACGTTCATCTGTTTCTGCTCTATGACTCTGATGTGTTGAAACGGAGTTGTGAAGTTTGACTGACTGCTTGAGCGGTTCTAAGAGATGCTCTTTTTAATGCCTTTAATCGGTTAAATATTTGTTAAAAAGACAAACAGACATAAAGGGTTACCAATAGCATCGATTTATTAAAAAAAAAACTCCTCCCCAAAAAAAGGGCACTTCCGAGGGTAATTACAAAAAGGGCACGTGCTCTGCACAGGTTGAGCCCTACCTGTGCACGTGCCTGAGCTGACCAAAGCTAGACAAAATGAGGGAAAATAAAATATCAGTTTTATATTATCAGAATAAGGATTATATAAGCCTTAATAATTTACCCATGGTAACAGCTTGCTGGATTCTTCTCCATTTATCTGTCGGAGTGTTGTTCTGAGGAAAAGCTAAACTCCTCCCACTGTCCAGAACATTCTGTAGCGCTCCAGAAACCTGTAAAGTGTGTGACATCTTCCACATGCGCAGGAATCTTACTGAATCTGTGTGTCTGTGCCTTGTATGTAGATTACCCATGACTGAATAGCAAGTGGGCGTGTCCAGATAATGAAGTGAGACAGAAAGACTGTGCCTCTCCTTGGATTCATACGGATTACATAAACTGAGAAGACAACATTT
Organism: Clariallabes melas; assembly: GCA_030014275.1. Lineage (NCBI taxonomy): Eukaryota > Metazoa > Chordata > Actinopteri > Siluriformes > Clariidae > Clariallabes > Clariallabes melas. The sequence continues at coordinate 37,344,080 of JAQMYI010000034.1, read as the reverse complement.
TATAGATATATTTCTCATGTCTGTGTGTAAAGTATTTGTGGAGTTTCAGTTAATTTTAGTGTTGCGTTTCAGAAAGATATTCATGGAGACTAAGACAGCTGAAAGCGCATCCTGTTTATTTTCTTCATTTTACAAAAGCACAATGTTTTGTGGATATTGTGAGTGTACATAAAAAACTCGACCCTTTACAGATTCAAATGATGTACTACACTTATGTATATGATAAAAAATGACTGAGCATTTTAAGTACTTTTTTTGTTTTTTTTGGTACGCTGACTCTTTTAATAATAGTTAGTTAACAAAAGATATATTTTGATATTTTGTTTTATTAATCCTGTAATCATACATGTATTTTATTACAATATTATACACCTAGCTAAAACATCTCACACACACACACACACACACACACACACACACACACAGTTCTCTTCAGACAAAAATGTTCTCCTATTGTCATATCTCTCACTTTTCCATCTCTCTTTATGTAAGCTCTTGCTCTTCCTCTCCTCCATAGAGGTAGCTGTTTGTTCCATCGGGCTGAACATATTCCTTCATTTTGTTCCAATCAGAGGCCCAACTTTCCCCACCCATCCAAGATCTGCTCCCCCTGTGATACCATGAGTGGCCAGTGGCCCCATAGACCCCTCCTGCTGTTCTGTACAATTCCTCTGGCTAGGGGATCTTCTCCCAGAATTCCACACTTCTCCTCACTGGTGTTTTCGGGCTCAGCCCAATCCTGCTTCTTTCCAGATGCAAAAACACCTGTGAGGAAAGCAACATCGTCCACATGACCTCACCTTTACATTTAGGCATGTGGCAGACGCTCTTATCCAGAGCGACTTTCAAAAATATATCATTACTGATATTATCACTGACATCATCCCTGACACCATGAACAAGAAAAATGAGAAAAATTAAAACATGGAATGAAGGAATGAAGTACAGACCTTAGAAGATAACACCACCATAATGAACCAAGGAAGCAATGAGAAATACATACTGCCACTCTTCTCATGTCTAAAGAGAGACAGAGGAAGAGACACAGAAGAGAGAGACAGAGGAAGAGAGATGAAGAAGAAACAGTCAGAGAGAGAGAGAGAGATAGATAAAGTGACAGACAGAGGAACAGTGGAGAAATATATACCTTAGTTAAAATGTGTAAATTAAACATAGACACCACACCTGTGAGAGACAGAATGATAGATGAAGAGTCAGGAGAAGATATGACATTCACAGTGCATTATGGTAAAATCATTCCTCATACTTTGTTGCATAAAAGGAATGAACAGGAAACAATACTTGTCAAACAGAATGTGTGGTTTTTGTGTGATATTCACGTCCTACTCAGGTTTTGGTGAAATTTAAATCATTAGCCAATTGTTCAAGTTCAAGATCAAGTCGGCTTTATTGTCACTTCAACCATATACAGTTAGTACACAGTGAAACGAAACAACGTTCCTCCAGGACGAAGGTGCTACATGCAACATAAATTTACAACATAAATTAACAGAAAAACTAAACTAGCTAACTAAGAGGCCTAGTTAGCTGGCTAGCAGAGACAAGACAGATTGACCTAACACAAATTACAACATAAATTAACAAAAACTAACTAGCTAAGGAAGACTATCTACAGTCATGTAAGCATTTCATTGCATATCATACTGTGTATGGTTGTGTATGTGACAAACATTTTTATTTGAGGAGTTACTTTTAGCATACAGATAGTCAGCACTGGTGGTCCGCCGGGATGTGTCCTCTCCCCACTGCTTTTCTCACTCTATACTAATGACTGCACATACAGTACAAAGACCCATCCAAGAAAAGAGGGTGCGTTAGACTTTCATAATGGATTCGATCCTTGGAATGAATGTGTTCTCACTAATGAAAACGCACCAGATTTTGGGGTCAGGTGTTCTCAAACATTCACTGTAATGATGTAACGTATATGACGTTGCATGTGTCTGGCCACACCCCTTTCTTTCCCAACTATACGACATAGACACAATAACAGGGTCACTAAGAGATAGGGCACAATGGTGTGTGTGAGAGAGAAAGAGAGAGAGAAATGTATATAAGTAAAGGAAAAACAGTAAACTCTTTTTACAACAATAAGGGCTTTACTATCAAGAGATGAAAAATACATTACATTACACAGCTTTTTAAACAGCACTTCATCTCATTCTTTATGAACAGAATTACACAAAACACAAAGTGACCTAGTTATGAAAACCAAAATAGAATAATTTTGATAGAATTCTATTTCACAAACCTGACATTCAATAATAATATTATAAAGTAATAATGTGTAAGAGAAGTGCTGAGATGTAAAGGTGTGTAAACCTGCTGCACTTGTAGGATACAAACTCCAGCATCCGCAATACTTACGCCTTAAGCAGGTCTCTCAGGTACACTTCATACTACATCCAGTCTATTTATGTATACACACACACACACACAGCATTCCAAAAGTATTGGAATACCAGAAGCCGGTTGTTATAGTTTTGCTCATCTCTTGATCAAAAGATGAATAAGCAGTAATGAGCTCGCAAGGTCAAAACACGTGACAGCCTTCGCCCTCCCTGGTTTGTGGTAGTAGTACTGATGGAAGAGCGCCACCTAATGACCGGTGGGAATTGGCTTAAAAAAAGCAGAGATTGAGTTTCAGTTTTATTTCCTGCTGCACGGCTGTGAGTCAGCCATCAGTGTCTCGCAAAGACTACAGAACTGGACGTGTTGTTACAATACTTTCAGGGGGGACTAGACTGTGTGTGTGTGTAAAATAAAACAAACAAACAAACAAAAAAAAAACAGGAGTCAGCTCAGAATGTGATGCATTATTTTAAACACAACTAATTAAATAACCAATAAGGTTAACATTCAAACTAGGATTTAAGAATTGTTTACAACCTCGCTCTTCCTCTCTCTCTTCCTCTCTCTCTCTCACACACACACACCTCTGATAAAGTTCACTCAGATACAAAACTTTATAAAAGGTATAAAAGCTATAAAACATCAGCCTTTATACAAAAAGTACAAAGAACAATTGCTGCAAAAGTGAAATCTAAAAAAGAAAATGTAAAAATAGTGCAGTAAACACTGTGGTTTTTCTATTTTCAGCATAAAATGTTTTGGTCCTGACTGATCATTTGTGTTTTTGTCTTTTAACTATACTGATGAAGATTTCTACAATAATTCAGACACAAGATTAATTCATTAATGAGTGTGTGTGTGTGTGTGTGTGTGTGTGTGTGTGTGTGTGTGTGTGTGTGTGTGTCAGGGCTGAAGTGAACACAATTCAGACTGATGATCTGAGGAGAATCTACTGGACTACTGTTATAGCAGGGGTTTGGACCAAACTCAAGGTCATGACGCCACCTGCGGTTTACAGAGTCATTAATGATGTCCTTCTTTGTTTCATGTGCTTTTGCCCCACCTCAACCTTCAGGAGAGGAGTAATGAGAATTTGGCAAGGTCAAGTACACTGTAACAAAAAAAAAAAGTTAGAAAACAGAAAGAGGACAAGGATAAAGGGATTTGATAAAAGAAAAGGACAATGAAGGAGTTCCAGACCTGAAGGTGGCGGTGATGTATGAACATGCGCTTATTTTAAAAATTTATGCATGAAATAAGGTTTTAATTAAAAACCTGCAACCTGCAATTAACACTCTGTGTGTGTGTGTGAGATTTTCAGCATAAAATGTTTTGGTGCTGACTGATTGTGTTTTGAAATCTCAGTGTGTAAAGTTCAGACATATCACGTTAACACTCGCACGATATGTTTTTTTTTTCTCTCTCTCTGCATCAAGGTGGTACTGCATGTGGGTTGTGAGAGTTTATTTACAATAATTACTTTTTAAAAATAATTTTTAAATTAATATATTTTTGTTGGTAAAATGCTGCAGTTCCTCTATAATCCTACAGATGGTGCTCTAAACTATTCACACATTAGCCTGCAGCACAGCGTCCTGTGTGGTAGAAGCTAATTATTTGCCAAGTTCTATTAGTTAAGTGCAAGATTCTCAGAAATCTTTCATGTCAACTTCAAACCTGTAGAGAGGTCAGAGTGCCAGTCCATGAGATTCATTTTGAGATGCAGCCCAAGACAACCAGGATGGAGTAATGTTTATGGGGTGCGGACCCACACACTCACGCAACACTGATTTTGCTCTCCTTTTTTGTTTCTCTTGGTCAAAAAATAAATAAATAAATAAAAAATATATATATATCATACACTCACAGACGGAGGAGAAAAAGACTCTTTCAGCATATCTCTATCCAGATGTTAACATGTGGAGCTCCTCCCCGGTAAAGACCAGCAGTTCTGCAGTAAACTCCATCACTGAGCATGCATGTGTAACTTCATCAATGAAGCCATCAGGGTTAATGAATAAATACACGTCTGATAATGTCATTATAATCACACTGTACATGCCTTCATGTGTTTAACGTGGTGGAGCTGAGATTTAAGCCAGGTCGTTTTCATCTCGAACTCTTCACCAGCTTTAATCCCACCGTGATTTATCAGACCCCACACTACAGTTAGCTTCTTTACCTACTTTACAGTCTGTACAACCGTATATCTCCATATACAGTCAGCTCTGAACAGTCATAAACCTTTACAAAACTCTGATATTAACATGAATATTACTTACACCCTGACTGTGAGCATAACAGCAGCACAGCGAGCGACCAAGGGTCGGTTTTTAGATTCACAAAATATACAAAAGCCCAGAGAAACAGATGGTTATAGGAACAACTTTAGCCACGCCCTTAGCACGAGAGTCTGAAAATAAATAAATAAATATATAAAAGACTGCATGACTACATCTGTCCCATCTTGCTGCAAGCTCCTTTAAAATGACATTAAATATTTGAATAAGTAGACAATACAGCAGAGTCTCCGTGGGTAACGCCCGATTTATGCCTCCGCATCAAGCCTACGCTGTACACTACGGGCCGCATCTCTTTACCACACAGTCACGTGAACACACGTTTGTGGGGAGATGCATGTCAGGCTACACGAAAACCTGCGACGCGGAAGCATAAAACAGCCATGAAGATGAAGCGCTCCTAAACGCTAGGCTAATCAGCAGTTAGCATCTTAGATACGTAAATAGCAGTTAAATACTGAGTGTTAAGGTGGTACTATGGGTGAGTGGACATGATGAGACCCAGGACAAGAAACAAGACTCGTCAGGGACGAATCCCTGCAGCTGAGTGAGGGGTGGAGGAAACGGGCCACTCCCGTGTATTGGGAGGTAGACTGAAGACTAAAGCTCAGCTTCCCTTTCCTTTTTATTCATATATTTATTTATTTTTTACACAGTACGATGCTGACCTTTTGCAGTCACGTGACTCTGATGATGTCGGTCAGAACAGTGGGTGTTAACCAACATCAAGTTACTTAGTATTGAGTTGATACTTACATGAACTAATTCTGGAATTTCAAACTTTCTGACTTATACCTAACTAATTGTGCTGGGGGGGTCGAATCTCGAATAGCGTTAACTGGAAAGCTAGTGCACAATGTAGAGTGTCCAATCCATTGTTCCACACACCAAGTAGTGCCCTTGATCAGGGATTAGAGACGGATTTAGGGTTCAGCCTTGTGTTGGTCATGTGGGCCGTGAACAGAACACCACGGGCAGGTCAGAAGCGATGTGAATAACATCCTTCACTATACAGGAGTGGGCGGGACCAGAATAGACAGGTCACATGACATCAGGTGCAAAAGGTGTTTTACTGTCGACGTGCTGCGGGGGTGTTTAGCAGGTGGTGAGACACTCGGAGAGAGAGAGAGACCTGTGTCCTCAGGTTTACAGCAGGTCCTGGATCTGAGACGCAGAAACTTAATGATCTTTTTAAACAATGACTGGAATGACCTGATTAAAATAATATACAAATATTGTGTGTGTGTGTGTGTGTGTGTGTGTGTGTGTGTCATCTCCTCTTATGGCACAGCAATAAATTTGTTCCTACTTCATGTAAACTTTTAAAGAGATGTGTACCTACTGTACAGAGTCCAAAGCAGCATAAGGTGTGTGTGTGTGTGTGTGTTTGAGCAGATTCTCTCTCTCTCTCTCTGGTGTAACTCATCTCCAGTCAGTTCCTCTGAGGCTCACACTTGTGTAGACGCCTCCTGTTCCTCCTCACCTGAAAGTGGGAGGAGCCTGTAGCCATTCTCAACCAATGGGGCGGAGGCAGGGTGCTGTTCAGTGTTCAGCAGTGTGCCGAGAGGGGCGGGGTCAGTGTCTGTGGTGCTGCAGGGGGCGTATCCCGATGCGGTGTCGAGAGCCGACTTGCTGAAGCGCTGCCGTAACACGGCGTGGGCGTAACCCAGGGGAACAGGAAGTACTGCGAGGATGATGAGAGAGGAGAGCATGGCCAACGCCCAATCAGGGTACGGCAACTTATCCTCCGACGCCTAGAGGAGAGAGAGAGAGACAGAGAGAGTCAGTCCCTTAACAGGATGTTAAATTAAATTCAGTTTTATGTAACAACGGTCACTGTGGCAAAGCAGCTTCACAGAATCAGAAAGATCAGATCGTCCCTAATGATCGAGCCGAGGGCGGTGACTCACAACACATGTGTTGGGCTTTTAGTATCAATGTTTTTTACGATTTTGCCTAATTCTAAACATATTTAAGTTAATTCTAAACTTAAATAATCTGTTCCTACCACACACAGCGCTGTGCTGCCTGCCAGTGTGAGAACAATTCAAAGAGCACCACCTGTAGGATTATCGAGGAACTGCAGCATTTTACAAACTCAAATGTGAACATACATAATTTAAATAAAATGACAAAAAAAAAAATAATTTTGGAGTTGATGCGACTCTACAATCTGCTTATTAGTCATTAAAAATAATAAATTTATTTACTTTTGTTACATTTTATTATTTATTTAATTGTGTGTGTGTGTGTGTGTGTGTGTGTGTGTAACGTCTCTCTGTTCCAGTCGGTGTATTTTGTTCGGGTGAGACAAATATACA
>JAQMYI010000034.1:36908779-36916279 GCA_030014275.1 Clariallabes melas | reverse complement strand
GCACGGGAAGGTTACGTGTTACAGGTACACACACACACACACACACACACACACACCCTCACATACCCACACACCCACACACACACAGTATGTGTAAATATAAAGCATTATAACATTATATATAGTTATATAGAGAACATTTATTGACCATTTTATTAAAAAAAGAAGAAAAATATAAAATATAAGTTATTAAGTGTTAGGTTAGTATCATTGACGCCAGCATGGAAAACAAGAAAACTATTTAAATAAATATATAATATTGGGTAAAATTGTACCCTATCATTTGGCATTGTTTTTCTGTAATTCAGGATAAACTACAAACTGTTTAATTAATTTAAGTATTCTGATATTTGAGCTCTCAATTTGAAATAACACACTCCCATTTATCTTCATCTTACACATATTTTCAAAAAAATGTTCTAACTCGTTTGAATATATAATTTCAGTTAGTATTTTAAACGAGAGTAAACGTTGCCTATTAGTTATAAAAAGTTTAAAACTTAAACAGTTAAACTGAGGATGCACCGATTGCAAAATTTTGGGCCGATACAGATAAAATAATAATAATAATAATAATAATCATTTGACTGGAAACTGATACTGCTGTTTTATTTTCACACCAATTTTCTACTCATTGAGAAGTACTTACATACTGTAGCCCAACAAAAATCTTTTTTTTTAACGGCTAATTATTATTATTTTTTTACATTTAACAAGAATATAGTTAAATGTAAAAATGATTAAGGAAAAAACATGACATTCTTGCTTGTAGTTCCTTCTTTTGAGATGTCACAGGAACGTGCCTTACACACGGCGTAACATTGATCGTTCTCCTATACAGTGGAACACTCTCACACAGCTGACATTTTTTGGAAACCAAACCACACTTACACACATCATCGGTGATATGGAACATATTATAGCTCCACCTATTGAATATTTCCTAAACTGCAGCTGGGTATTGATCCCACACGACAGATAAACAGCCAACAATTTTAAATCGGTGCATCACTAACTTTAACATTAACATGTCCAGTAATCGCTAATTAATATCCTATTTGTAATGTGAATGTATGTGTGACTGACTGATTTTATTCTGTGCACGAATTTGATGCTGTTAGCATGACTTACTAATCTCTCTCTCTGGGCTTTAAGTTCAAATGTTTGCCAAGATTAAAAAAACTAAAGTAAAACCAAAAAACCCAAACAAGCTTCATGCTGTGCTTTTTGCTTCTGTTTGCTTGTTCTTATTTGTATTTTCTTTAAACTCATGTTATTTTGCATGGCTTTAGTTTGCCTCACTATATAATTTTACATATAACTATATAACTTAAATATAACTTTCCTCAGTTTTTGTTTTGTTATATTTTGTTCCTGTACACTTTAGCCACTATCATTTTTGAAAATTTTCATTATGATGCACACATTTTCTTTCTCCTTCCTTCTTGTGACTTAGAAAAAGCACTGCAGGAAGCTTGAGTTCGATTAGACAAATTCCCAGCAGAAACCCCAGAGACTGAGATCCTGAGGTGGTTTAAAATTTGAACATAATAAAAATTAACCATAGTTTTTAAAATCTTTTAAAGTGTACCAATGAACCAGGACAACCGTCACCCGACTCCACATCTTCTTCCTCATCACACCGAGCTCCCTGGCAATGCTTCAGCAAGCTGAACCAGGAACTTAAGACGGAGCTGGAAGCTCAACGACGGAAGCAGGATCTGGCTAATCAGCAAGTCAACAACCTGAGACGGAGCTACAGCGAGGCACAGGATATGCTTGGGCATCACGAGGCTGAAATCGGGGGACTGCAGGCAAAACTTGCTTCTGCGATGACTGAAATCATAGCGAGTGAACAGGCAGTGGCGCGCATGCGCAGCGAGCTGAAGCTGGAACAGAGTCGTTGCTGTGAGCATAAAGAGGAGTGGAGTCGCAATGAAATCACGTTACGGGCACAACTGCGGGAGAGCGAGGAACGCCTCCGGGATGTGGAGGCGAGTTTGTTAGAAAAGACCCAAGCGCTGAGGTTAGTGGAGAGACAACAGGCCTTGCAACGGGACCAACACAAGGAAGTGCAGAGGCTTCAGGAAAAGCTAACTGAGGTAACTGGACGACTCATTGCGACAGAAGAGGCGCAGGCTTTAAGAGAGGAGCGGGAGAAGAAAGAGACGCGCTGCCTAGAGGAAAAGCATGAGCGGGAGCGACAAGGATTGAGTCGTAGGCTGGTGGAGTCTGAGGAAAAGAGGCTCCAGGCTGAGGAGCAGATCCAGATAGCTCAGGAACAAGTAGAAACCCTCCTTAGAGGAGGTGTTGGGGAGCGGGTAGAATCAGAGGTCAGGGAGGAGATGCTACGTCTGCAGCAGGTTCTGAACGAGCAGGCCGATATCATTGAGAACCTTCGGGAGAGTGTGAGAAGGCTGGAAGAGGAGAGAGATCACCTTTCATGTCGGTGCCAGGAATTGGTTAATCAGATTGCAGAGGCAGACAAAGAAGTAGGAAAACTGCAGACACAGCTAAAGACAGAAGAGGCAGATTACTACGCTTTGGAAAGGTCATATGAGCGAGTTTCAGAGGAGTTTGCAAGAATCAGTCGTGTTCTGAGAGAAAAGGAGGAGGAGGTCCGACAGACAAAGGAGACATATGAGAAGCTGGTGAGACAAAAAGACCAGGATTTGAATGAAGCCCTTGTCAAGATGGCTGCTCTGGGAAGCAGCCTGGAAGAAACTGAACAACGCCTTAAGGCAAAGGATGAGCTGCTCAGTCAGGTTGGGAATAGGAAGGCGGAACAAGAGTTGCAGGAGAAGCTGGTGGTAGCAGAGGACCGAATATCTGAACTGGAAGAGCATCTCAATGCTTTGCGTTTGGGGTACGCAAACCTTAAAATGGAACGATGCTGCTCTCAAGAGGATGTCCTTGACGCATTAGAGAAACAAGCAGAGCATGATATATCCTGTTCTACCTCTTCTTTGACTCTTGCAAGAAGCAGCTCAGAGACTGAAGTGTCCTTTGCCAAGCGGCAGAGAATCCGCTTCTCCAACATCCAGTGCCACAAATACCACCAGTCTCAAAGAATTGACAGGGTTCTCACAGAACACTCAAGCCAGGATTTTACTCAGGAGGAAAGGCAGGACCTTGCACCAGAAACAAACCTAACTCTCACAGATGACACCATCCAGGATTTATCTCAGGACATCAGCTTAGTAAGTGACAGCACATTCCAGTACTGCAGTGATACAGAAAATTTTTTATCCATCATCAATGCACTAGAATCAAAGCTTCAGGCCACAGAGGATAAGCTTCGTGAGGTCACATCTAAGATGCAAAGTGAAGAAGAACAGCCTAGTGACAAAGTTCTGATGGAAGTATGCTCTGATGATACCTCTGCTCAACCATACCAGGATGAACCTGATGGTAAATTCCACTCTTGCTCGGACGGCATTGTACAGGATAACTTTAACAGTGAAGATTACAAGAAAGCTCTGGCATTTGTAGAGTCCTGCAGGCTGAGGGTTAAGGAGATCCTCGGAGCTCTCAGTGTAGAGGGAAAGGCCCAAGCACAAGTTCACACCTTAGCTGAGATTGAGAAAGACTTGGTTAATGCAGCTTTGCACATTAAGCATGTTGCCGTTCCATATCAAAGTTCTCTTACCTGTCAGATCGAGCCGCAGATTCAAGTGGATAAAAGTGCAGTAAAGGTCTTTGCACGGATGTTATCCTTTGAAGGAACTATTTTGGAAAAAATGGCATGTTCTCTTCAAGATCCAAAATCCGAACTAATGCAAAGTCTTACCGAGATAAATAGAGAATCTCAGCAGGTTAAGATCAACCACCAGGATTGTGTTTCTGTGATTTACACTGACATTCTGATGAGAAAACTAAAACTCCACAGCATGCTGATAAATGAGCTCCGCCAAGCACATACCCTTGGTGACCAAGAAGCCAATTTGCATATACTTGGTCGTACCGATTTGTCTTTGAGTTCAATTCACAATGCTTGTATTAACGCTGAACTTGCATATTGTCTTCAGAACTTAAAGCATTCTTATCAAGACAAGTTTGAGGAACTTCAGAGAGACTTGATCAAGGTAAAAGAGATCTTGCAACAAAGGGATATAGATGTAAGAGAAGGAGCTATGACTCACAATGCCGAAAGTGTCACTCAAGATGTTCATGATAAGCTCAATGCTGATAGAAAGACTTCAGTTTCGGACATCAGTCCTGCTGAACTTGCCCCTTATGCAGAGCAAATTGAGAGGGAAGAAGCTCACATGCTTGCTCAAGAAATAATAGAAAAGCACTTAGCTGGAATCATAGAGTCATGTGTCACAGAATCAGTGGCATCACTGTATACCAGGCGAGAAAGTCTCATTATTGAGCTGAAGAGACAAGCAAAGGTCCTTCACCATATGTCTCAGCAGCTTGAGAAGGCATGTGAGGAAGATAACAGCTCTGTTCTTTGTGGACTTGCAGTTCAAATCCAAGCAGTTTTAGGACCCAGAGTCCTGATGTGTAACTCTTTTAGCATGGATGAGGCTTTGATTCAGGTGCAAATAGCATATGTTGCCTGTCGTCTGCGAGCTGACCATGAGAGGGAGCTATCTCTCTGCCAGGAGACTAGCCACAGTATGGCTACATTAGTCCAGGAGCATGCCCAGCACGTAGCAGCCATCCACCAGCGTTTCCAGACTAACCTGGAGGAGGAACGGATCCAGTACTTCAAAACAATTAACTCCATTCAGGAAGAAAATGAAACTCTACGAGAAGAGGCCACGATGCAGCTTAAGGAAATGGGCAGGCAGCGGGACCAGATTGTACAGATGGAAGAGGCTTTCCAGAAGGAGTTGCAGGAGATTAGGAAAAAGCATGCTGATGAACTTGGTCTAGCAGAGCAGGAACGAGTCACCTGTGAGTTAGCGTTAATCGAACGTGCAGAAAACACCCAAGGGACGCTTGAAACCTTGTTGCAAGAAGTTGAGGAAACGGAACTAAGGCATAAGGAACACATATGCAAACTGGAGCAGGAACTTCGTGGGAAAGTTCAGGAACTGGAAAATGTTCATCAGGAAGAGATTCAGAAACTACATGACCGGTACAGTCAGACTATTCGAACTCTGGGAGAGAGATTAGAGACAATAGCAGATGATGCACAGCATTCATCTACAGCAGAGACACAAGGTGCAGGACACCTGGAGGAGGTGAGCAGGGACTCGATGTCACTGCTGAGGAGCCGTGTGCAGGAGCTGGAACTGCAGACGATGAACATGCGTGATGAACTGGATAACAAACCACCAGATGGAGACATGGCTAGTCTGAGAGAAAAGTACCAGAGAGACTTCGACAGTCTTAAGGTTCAGAATATCAGTTTAAACCGTTTTAAATCAACCACCTACACGTAGATGTTTAGTGTGAGAAGCATTACCTGTAGAGCTTTGTTTTATTATGTTTCAGTGGTCAGGAAGGAAGCTGAGTCGTTTAGATGAAAATTTTATGATCCACTAGTCCACTAGAAGTCACACAAAATGGACAAGTTGAAGTATAAACGATAACAAGCTAACAAGCAAAAGGTGAAAACATTGATCAATGGGGCGTGGTCAAGGTGGAGCTGTAAGACAACTAATCGAAGATAGTACATCAAACGTCCTGTGACACGTTTATCAGTCCTGTGCTAGATCCTTCGAGACAAGCCTTACTTACAGTAAATTAGTTTAGAGTCGGTCAAAACTATATAAATGATTGTTATTAGCTTCATTTCCGAGATATCTGCATCCGGCACTCATTTAATGTTCATGTAGAGATGGGCATCACGGTAAATGAATATTATATATTTAAAGATAAGCAAAAATATGTATACAAGAAAGAGTCTCGTACATGACCCAAAAGTCTGGATCTGTAGGCCAAGTGTAGGCCAAATGCTCAGTTTGATGATCTGTGATTCAAGGGGGTTCCAAGGGGGTTCCAAGGGGGAAAATAAGGTTGGGAGCCACTGTTGGGATTGTTCTGAGGCGGTTCAGATAGACTACTGACTTCAGCTCCAATGTAAAAGTCGAGTGGTGTAAGGTCTGGCCCTGTTCCATATTCTGTTGTTAGTTTCAAAGCCGCCAATAAGATACAATACAGCTATTTTCTGTAGTATATAGTGGAGAAGTATAGAAGTATAATAAAGTACTTAAGAAAAGTACAGATATGTGAAATTTGTAATTAAGTACAGTTACGATGTACGTGTACTCATCCACCTTCAACCTACTTTTAACCCGTGTCTAAACATGACACAGAACTAACATGTTGCATTGTCTGTCTTCTACTAATTACTAATACTATGACTACTACAAATAATAACAGTAGTTGTAGTAAGTTGTAGAGCGGTAAAGATATGGCCTACAGAATTTAAATAATGGACGGTAACTAAATAACAATAACACTACACACTAGAATACAGTACGATTACAAACTGTATACTGATTTCATTGGATAAAATAATTGTAGAACTTAAAACATTGGTACAACGCAACTCTTTAGACTGGAGTCAAATAGTTTCTATCTAACTACATAAACTGCGCGAAGGGAAATAAAGATTAACTCTTGATGATGATTGTTGATGGTTTGGCACGCAGCAAGTCAGAGCTTTACTTGTAGTTGACTGTAAAGTAGCTCTAGACTACACAATTCTACATCATTATTCCAAACTCAAGGGGGATTTTAAACAGATTCTGTTGCTTCTTGTATAAACAGAAAGCAGAGACCACCATTAGTAAGAACAGGTAAGAACCTTTAGAACACAGCTAACCTTTTGAAAGATCTCCAGAATATTAGCTTCTCTATCACAGTGTCTCATCCTGAAGTAAACTCTGGATCGGTGACAATATAAGAATACTCCTCATGTTCAGTAGCACGGTAGAGTGATTGGACATCAGCTAGGAGGTATATGTGTGTTTATACGTGTACGTGTGTTTGTAGGAGACGTGTGAGCGTGGGTTCACAGCCATGGAGGAAACTCATCAGAAGGTGATTGAGGATCTTCAGCGTCAGCATCAGCGTGAGATTAACAAACTGCTGGAGGAGAGAGAGAGGTTACTGGAGGAGGAGACCAACGCCACCATCGCTGGTAATCACAGACTTTTATCTCTTTACATGTTACATATGTCAAGTTTGAAAAGAAACAAGACGGTTCCTGTTATTGCTTATATTATAGCAGTTATAAAGAGCTGAATTTCACCCAGTGGGAGATCAAGATCACAGGAAATTGTTGAAAAAGTTTGTCAATCACCGCAGTAAAAGAAATTGTAACATAAATTTGTCGATTAAAAACACATCTTAGCAATGTATGAGTCATTCATAGGTGGATAGTAGGAGCTCTTCACGACTCGCTGTCCGAAAATATGCTAAGCTCAGTTTTATAAAATGCTAAAAATATGCTTTTGTTTAAATTTGTTTTTCTTCACTTACATTAAACTAATAATACATTTAGCACATTTTTCTTCATGTTGTGATTCAGAATAGAAT
>JAQMYI010000034.1:36573309-36588092 GCA_030014275.1 Clariallabes melas | reverse complement strand
TCAGATACAAATTGCTATATTGTGATATATATCGTTATCGAGGTAGAAAATTGCTTCTACTGTGATAGAAGATTTTGGTTATATCGCCCACCCCTAATGAAGCCTATCTTGAGATTGGACTCATGGTGGGGATGGTGGGGGCAGAAGAGAGACCCGTGTGTGTTTTGTGTCTTAAGCCGCTGGCAGTGTCATGAACCTGCACAACCAACCCAGCACATCCAGGTCCTAACTCCACCCAAGGTTTTCCACACTCCCTGAGTTGATCACCTGAGCGCACCTGTTACCAATCTGGCATTCTACTCTCCGCTTTAAAAGGACGGCGAGAGCTTCACTCATCGCCGATGTATCTTACTTGCGCGCCCTTTGTCCCGTTTCCAAAGCAATCTGTCTTAGTGTTCAAATTCTGTGTTCGACCTCGCCTGTTTTCTGGATTCTGTCTCGTGCCTAGCCCTTTGGAATATCCTTCAGTGTTTCTGCCTATGTGTATGACCTCGCAAGCTTTCTGGACTTTTGGATATTGTACTTACGATTTGGATTCTGTCGCCCCGCTGCTGGAACTTTGGATAACGAACCCCGCCTGGTAAAAACGACTCTTCTCGTCCTTCGCCTCACTTCTCCGTAAGCCGGCTTTCATCCGAATACACGAGCCCTTCCGTGTTCGCGGATCTCAGGAGAGCGCTCACGCTGCGCGCCGACCTCCGTCTTCATCAAGGGAATTAGACTGCTGCTTTTCACCTTGCATTCACTGCGTGCTCAGCTCTTTAAGAGCAAGAAAAGCTCGCAAAAACCCGAGACGACTTCGGCGCTCTACTTCCGGGATCGCGGAGATTCCCCGCGTCATAGCCCCGCCTCCTCTCTCGTCACTAGGGGCTTCCCCAGGCTCAGTCACTAAGCACACACACACATACACCGCCTCCCTTCTCTACTCACACTGCGCCAATACATTAAACTGCTCTGCACTCAAATATAATTCCTTAAGAAGCTAAGGTCTGCTATTGGGTTCACTCCCATACCCCCAGCCTGTGACAACTCTTGTACATGTTCTAATGTTATTTTCTATTTGCTAAGCCGTTTGGAGGGAAACTGAATATACAGTATATCTTACACAGGAAATAGTTTACCCTGTCCAATAAAACACGTCACCTACAGTAGGATTTTTTTTTTCAAAAGCTTTATGTTGTGAAAAAGTGAGATTTGGAAATTTGAGTTTCTTGTTTCTTAATTTGCTATTTTCTAAAGACATTCATTTTTATTCATTTTTAAAATTATTTCAATATTTGTATTAATGGCAGAATTTGTACATTATTTTATCATTTTGTTTAGATGCTTACATAATTTCTGAAAAAAGAAATCAGACATTTCAATAAAACAGTTACTCAGTACTTGTGTAGTCTTTTTACCAAATACTTTTTTATTATTCTTACTAGAATAATATTTTGGATGACTACTCTTTACATCAACTTGTTATTTGACTACTCTACCCACTTCTGTGCACTACATACATACAGTCTATCATACTGAGTAAGTGCACAGACATATACATACTGATGTAAATTGCAATGCAAAGGGTATTACAAAAGCTTTTGCTGTCTTCATTGTCATTAGTGATTAATAATAATCATATGCAGTAGTTTCTTTTATTGTACTATTAGCATTTTTTTTTTTTTTCTTTTTTATGAACATTTGTGACACAAAAAATGAAAATGATCAGCCACCTGTTTTAAAGAAAGCAAAGGCAAACTAGGATGCAGGATACAGAAAGCCCACTATGTCATGGAAAACACAGACGATGATGACACGGTTCCACAGACTCTGTGATTCTTGCCCGCATGGGAACCTGGAATCCAAATAGGGTCTGGGTTCAGAATGGACCTCTTATATTTTTAAAGTGGGTGGACACACGATAAGTATATGTCTGTTGTATCCTCCATTTTGATTATACAGGAGATACTGTGCAGAGAAGGGTAAAATTACAAGATACTCAAGTACAAAGATATTTCCATGCACTAAATGATGCAGGCTCCCGTGACTGCGTACAACAAGCACATGGACTGTCTCAGATGACAAGAATGTTACCACTGCTGGTCCCGGTGTCTGTGCGCATTGCAAATTAGTGCATGGTAAGCAGCAAAAAACACAATGGAAATACCATGTATGCTATGTTCGCCTATGTCTTCATTTGAACAGGAAGTTCTTTTGAGCATGGCGCAGAGCTGTGTGACTGTGTATAGGGTCTGTTTTTGCACAGTTTTGCCATGAATGTGTCTTCTGTACTACGACATGTTTAATGCGTAAATCCAAGTATGGTGAAAAAGATTTGTGTCCCTCTCCAGGTTAGGCATAGGGTGTAAGACTGTAAGTTATTTTGCTTGAAAGTTTACTGCATTCTAAATAAAATACGAACAAAAATATGTTTTCTTTGTCCTCAGATTCTTTTCTTTTAACACTTCCCTCTCAGTCACATACCTAAAAGATTCATTATGCAGATCATTATATGAACCTCATTATGCTAGTTAATGCCTTCTCTGGTGTAAATTACAGGATTGTTCATAATCTTTCAGGCCTCTTTACAAATGACCTTCCTAAACAAAATGTGTCTTAGAAAATTTTAATTAATGCATTGTTTTCTGTGAATGAGTGAGCAGGTTGATTTTCTCATCACTTTGAGGCTGAAACTCTAGGCTACAAGATCAGTTCACAAATGTCTAGTAGACAAGTGTTTTAAATGTAATTCGTGGCATTATTTAACTGACTTAATTTTTCTGTTCTTTTCAATAAATATGCATAACTCGTATTTTCTCCAAAATACAAACTTGTACATACATGCTGCTCGCATATGATTGTAGCCCAGTTTTTTCTGAATATCATATCTATAGTAATCAGATTTTAGACATGTATATGTTTATAAGCAACTGAAAATGCACAAATGTCAGGACATGTCAAAACTTTTCAGCCACTAAACACCTGCAGGTTTGTTTTCCCAGCATATTCCACAATTGCTCAATTGGATTGAGATCTGGAGAATTTGGAAACCTAGACAACACCACAACAACACTCAAATCATTTTTGAAACAGTTTTGCAATGTGGAAGGGGATACATTTTCCATGAAGGTGTGTACTTTGTCGACAACGATGTTTAGGTTGGTGGTACTTGTCAAATTACCATCATATGAATAGCAGGACTCAAAGTTTTCCAACAGAACATTATCCAAAGCAGCTCACTGTCTCTGCCAGCTCATCTTCTTCCCACAGTGTTGGTGTGATCCTATAGTGCCATTTTCTAAAGTCTTGTAAAGTTTGGTGTTTAATAGTGTTCTGCTTAGGCCCGTTGCTATTGTCTCTGTATATGCTTCCTCTGGGCAACATAATTCATAAGCATTATATTGGTTTCCACTGGTAGGCTGATGACACACAGTTACATACCTCAACAAAGCCAGATGAGTGAAATCAGCTCAATAAAGTTAAGGAATGTACAAAAGATAGACACTGGCTGCTTATTAAGTTCCTCCTATTTAATTCTAAGAAGACAGAGATTCTGATTCTAGAACCACATGCTAGTAAGTTTTCTGATCACACTGTAACACTGAATAAACCTTCTGTTTCGTCATGTGCAGCAGTAAAAGACCTTTCTTTCATTTGAAGCAGATATAGATAATGCTAGTATGATAATATTATTTCTGTTGCATGGCTTGGGTTTGGCAACCATGCCACGAGATGTAATGATCTTTATAATTGCCCTTATACAGGACTTCTGAGGGGTTCAACAAAATAGGAGAATGTAAGAGTGCTTTTTATATGCATGGGAAGACCTGAGCATGGGTTTTTTAATTGAAACCTCAAAGATGGAGCTGAAGAAACCTGAAAACAAAGCACAATCAGAGCTTGTTAAAAACATCCACTATATGCTAAGCAGGGAGCTCTCGGTCACCCAGGATCTTGGCAGCGAGCCTGGTGGTCCTCCGCTTGACTACTGTGGGGGCCTTTCCATGTGTAGGGGGATAAGTTGAAAGTTGTGAGATTTTACTGGGCCTTTGACATGGGTCTGCACAGCTGGAAGGTCTCCGGAGAGAGTGCCCCTGAGTCTCTCCCTTGGGGAATACTTCCTTATTACCCAGTAGTCCTGAAGGGCAACTGTAAGGGGTAGTGGGGTGGGAGGCGCTGGCACGCTTTAGGCATATTTGAGTAGACCAACACCCTCAGCTCGAGACAGATCTGGTTGCAATTGTTGTGATGTTGCATTCAGGGAAACCCCAGTACTACTCTCTGTTCTAGCACCCGGGTTACCAGAAACAAGATTTGCTTGGGGTGACGTCTGAGCTATAGAGTGACTTGGGCCATTTACTTGGTCACAGGCCCTGAGTCAATTGGCTGGCTGGCCAGGGAGAACAACAAGATGGTGGACGGGAGTGGGCTAACTGCCGCTATGCTGAGGGGCAAGCCAGGCGATACCTAACTGCATGGGCTCTCCCATGTCTTTTACAGGAATGGTTTCACTACTCAGAACTATGTTATTAAGACAACGTTGTCCTGCAACTCAAAAATGATTTGTCCCAATGCCAACTGACTTGCATCGCACATGATCGTCATTTTGTTCTGCATAACTGACAGTTCCCTTATTTTGATCCATAATTTCAGCGGTAGGAGTCATGAAAAGTTTAACACCATATTTAAGCAAATAATTTCATAAAACTCTTAGATTCTTTATCTGTAAACCATACCAGTGTACGTAAAATAGTTGATGGTCAATTAATATACTCAATGACAAGTTGTTATAGATAAAATATTTAAACAAGGAGAGAACACTTCCCAAAGTGTGTTACAAATGTCTGCTAAAGAGAAAAATGAGATTCAGGACAGAATTCTGTTAATAATTTAGTTGACAAAACTAAATTTTTGGACTATAGCTCAGAAATGTTACGTGGCATGGGTGTGACATGGGAGCTCTGGTTGTTCTATCTTTCTTCTTTGTTTATCTTGTATAGGATGCCAATTGAAGTGATGTACAGTAGTTATTAGATCTTAAGTAAATAAACACATCCTGCTGTTAATCTTTTGATGTAGAATTACACTTATGAATGATTCAGATCTGTATAAACACTAGTGTATGTGCAGTGATGTATCTAATCTTAATTGTATATCTCTGTAGTTCCAGGTTTCATGAAGACTGGTGTATATAGAGTATAGGGGTAAAACATCAGTTTGCACTTATCTTTGCACAAGATGTCTTGGACCATTCATACAAAGAAGATCTGTAAAATTAATCTGCAAAATCATTCTACCTTGCAATTTGTTTACTTTTATTCTGCATCATGTTCTTGCTAAATCATCACAACTTGCACCTTTCCTTTTGGCCATTTCTCATACACACAAAAGCTGTTATTTCTGTGTTTAGTTTATTTGATCATATCCTATAATTGCAAAGTTAAGTCTATAAGTCTGCAAAGTGAAAGTGCATGCTGCAGGTTCACACGAACATTTTGCATTTGCTAAAAGGCATTTTCACAACCACATTTCAGCCATTTACAGACAACATGCATTGTGCTATGTATTTGTGTTTTGTCATTTTTCTGGGGTATATTATTGATTTTACATTTTGTCTGCTTCGCAAAAGTTGCAAATGTTTATGACAGAAATAAAGCTGTTATCTCCGCACGATTTCATCTCCACTTTGATCAGATCACAAACAGGGGAAACTTCTGCAAAGTAGACAAAATGTTAAATCAGTTCCCCAGAAAAATAAAATAGCACAAATATATACTCGCTACCATTTGTGTACATTTCTTTTCTGGGTTGCTATAATATAGTTTAATTTACAAAAACACTTGCAAAGAGAAAAAAAAGTGATTGGCCCTCAACCCCTAAGGGTTAGTGCAGACTGGTGCAGGTGCTGACTTATTTCAAGGAATCACTTACTAGACCCGCTGCAGTTTTCTTATAGAGTAAACAGGTCTGTGGACGATGCAGTCAACATGGAACTTATAAATGTAGTTGATCTTGTACTTACAAAGGGTGGTATGGACTGCTAAAAGGATTATTGGTGCTCCCCTCCCACCATTTAAGAAATGTTTATATCCAGAGTGAACAAAATGGATAAAAAAAAAAATCACTTTGGACCCCTCACACCCAAGCTATTTTCTCTTTTAGGCAACTTTTGCCATCTGGTCGGCACTACAGTCATGTGTGGTTACATGTCCTACACAGGGCACACCATTTTATATTAAATATTGATATTATTGAAAAGAGATATTATGTATTTCATATCATGTGCTTGATTAAAAATATTTTCTTTTGTCAATTAACCACATGAGTCAGTTTATAATTTGGGTTACACTATATGCAAGTTAAAATATATATATTTTTTCTCAATAGAACATAGAATAGTGGTCCTAGTTAGGACATTCCTTCAGTGTAACATATCTGCTAGTTACAAAATTGAACAAAATTCAAGGTAAAGGATATTTTCACTACTCACTTTGTCAACTATTTTACTAAGAACATTTTATCTTGCAATTAATAAATGATTTGTCCCGATGCCAATGCATCCCACGATGTCATTTTGTTCTGTTTGTTCTTTTTGATCAGACTAATCCTGTCTTCTCTCTGCTTCCACAATTATACTTCCCCCTCCTTACAGGATCAATGCAGCCATGAGTCCAGGATCTCCTCTTTTAATAAAATTTTCAATATGTGGATTTTGTTGAAGGAGAAATGAAAGTATAATAAAAGGAATAATGTGTGCTCTTACATACTGTATTTAGACTAATAACCCTAATGATGTCAAAATGATAACTGAATATCTTAACTACTGAGTAACAAACTTGACAGTTTCTGTATTTTCACCAACAATTGTAAATCAAGTCAAGTAGGCTTTTATTTTCATTTTAACCATATACAGTTTAGTGAAACTAATCAACGTTCCTTCAGGATTAAGGTGCTATATACAACATAAATTAACAAAATGGGGCAGTGGTGGCTCAGTATGATACTGATGGCTACTGGTGGCTCTGAGCTAATGATTGGAAGTTGGCAGTTTGAGCCCCAGCTTACCACTGTTGGGCCCTTGAGTAAGGCCTTTAACTCTGCTCCAGGGGTGCTGTGCAATGGTTGATCCTCCTAACAAAGCTGGAAAGAATAAAGAATTTCACTGTGCAATAATGTATATGTGATGAATAGAGGCTGAACCTAATGTGCAAATGTGCAAACAAAAAGAACCATTGTGACAATGTAGCGACGAACATGATATGCAAACTGCAGTGTGTTTGGTAATGATGGCAGCAGTGTCTTGATATATCTCATAACAAGATGCTCAAAGCACTTCAGGTTGATAAGTGTAAGTGCAACTTTTCAATAGTCATTGGGACTGGACACGGTATTCTTTGGCATGGATATGATGGTGGTGGCCTAGAAGCATATCTAAGCACTGCTTACAGAGATGTTTAAGATATCAGTAAGAACATCTTCCAGCACATTGTTCATCACATTCTCTGAGCACTACGCTAGGGATATTTTCTGCTCTAGCAGCATTATGTGGGTTGACTCTGTGTAGCTTTCCTCACATGAGCCATAGCGAGACGCAGCACCTGTTGTTGGGAGAAGAGGTGGGTTTCCTCACCTCACATCATTCTGTGCTTCGAACCAAGCATAGAAGCTGTTCAGCACAATTGAAAGGAAAGCCATCATTGTCACAAGCAGGTGAAGATGTCCAGTAGTTGATGATGGCTTTTATGCCCTGCCACATGTGCTATGTGTAAATTCTGTCTCTGAAGTGGTTGTGAATTCTCGCTGCATGTGCCTGCTTTGCCTCCCTGATAGTCTGGGACAGTGCGACACTTAGTTCTTAGGCCCTCTTTGTCCCCCTGCTATGAAGTTGGAGACTTGGGTTTTCAAAAAAGTCACCTTCACAGTAATCCACGCTTTCTGTTTAAGGCATGAGATGATGTTCTAGGAAACAGTGATGTCATCGGTGCACTTGTTGTAGCTGATGACTGATGATGTGTTTTTCTCCAAACTGGTGAAGTTGCCATAAGTTGCAGCTCCCCGAACATGTTCCAGGCAGTGCTCTAAAAACAGTGCTGAAGAGCAGAGATGACTCCTGCTTACCAGATTCAAATGCTTCAGAATCGGTTTTGAATGTCTGACGAGTGGTTTACATGCTGGAATTAGCATAACAGAGAAGTGGTCTGAGCAGACAAGGTGGGAGTGGGGCTCTGCCCGATATGTGCCAGGGAGGTTTGTGTAAACAAAATCTATTGTGTTTTTCCCTCTGTCTGCAAAGTCCACATACTGATGGAATTTAGGGAGCACTGACTTGAGATTTGCATTGTTAATCTCCAGCAACAATAAAAAGTCCATCCAGGCGTGTGTTCTGAAGTTTACTGATCTTGCCATACAGTTCACTCCAATTATGAATACAGTGGTAAATTCCTGTGGTAAATGGTCTGTATCTAACAGTCACAAACTCCACCAATATTAAGCAATAGTTGGAGACTAGCAGAGCTCTTATACCATTTTTTTTAAACACACAAGCCACCACCGTAAGCCTTACCAAACAGCATTAACTTTCTGTCAGCACAAATTGAGGCTAGCCCATCTAGTTAAATGGTGGCATATGGACCTCTGTTGCTGAGCCATGTCACTGTTAAAACAAGGACACAGCAGTCTCTGACCTCATGCCCTGTAGCCTGATGGAGTCGGATGGAGTCCAATTTGTCCAAGGATGAATGGGGGAGCTAGGTGATTAGGGTTTGTTTTTAGCTTAGCACAGACTCCCTCCCACTTGTCTTGCTTCTGCTTCCTTGGACACGGCTTTCAATAAAACCCTTCTAGACATGGCATCATGTGATGTGGGTTGGGTGGCATTGAGATAATCACCTGCAAGTTGCAGGACAGAGTTGTATTTGTAAATTATTTGACAAGACTTTTGTGGACATATATACTAATATACTAATTGAAATCTATCATTTAAATGAGTATCAATTTTGAATCTTCAGTATTTAGACTTTTGAAATAAATGTAGAAATAAATGGTGTCAACTCTAATGGGTTTTATTTATTATTTTGAAACTACAAAAGCCTTAACTGAAAAAGTGGACAGGCTCAAAATTATGGCAATTTTCAAGTTAATTGAAACATAGGATGCTTTTTCTGATATTATGACATTATAATAAATATACTTTATGAAATCTACTAAAAAAGTATAGAATGTTATGGGTTCTTGATTTTTTTATTAATTTGATTGTTTGTTTGTTATTCTTGTATAATATATGTTTATTTTCACGAGATCCTGCTCTTGATTATTTATTTTTTTTGCTTTCCTCTTCTAATATTGTTTTTTGTATTTAACAGTGAACTACATTTGTTTTGTAACATGAAACATTTGATATAGTAATTATGAAAATTACCATGTCATTTCCTTCTGTTCCTCTCTTTATCTTTGTAGTTTCCATCATTTTGTGCCTCTTTGTGCTTCTTGACTCTCAGCATTGGACTTTATTGTTTAATTTATGAGTAAAAATTAATTAGTGTACGTAATGTGTAGCATGTTAGTGTATCAAGAAATAAAGAGAAGCAGAAAAAATGTAGGTGGCGTGATGGCTCAGTGGTTAGCACTGTGTGTGTGTGTGTGTGTGTGTGTGTGTGTGTGTGTGTGTGTGTGTGTGTGTGTGTGTGTGTGTGTGCCCTTTAATGGATTGGGTCAGTCTAGGGTGTGACCCTCTATACAGGATAAAGTGGTATATACAATGAGTAATTGATAAAAAAAATTAAAAAAAACATGCGTAATCTTCACACAAAGATGATTATAGTGGCTGCCTTAAAAAAATTATCTGCAAAATTAATCTGCAAAATCATTCTACTTTGCACATTTTAACGTTTATTCTGCCTCACCAATTTCTCGCTAAATCATCCTAACTTGCATCTTTTCATTTGGTCATTTTCCCACTACATTCATACATAAGCTCTTATTTCTGAGGTTAGTTCATTTTTATCATATCATATAGCCATAATTTGATATAATAGTAATTGAAAGCAAAACATAACTATAAGTCCATATTATAATTCTTATTATCGGCATGTACTTACACATACCCTCCACTGATTGCTGCCTGGCACCCTAATGAGCCAAATGTCTATAGTCTAATGGATATTCATGGTTTTTGTGAGTTTTTGTATGAATAAACATGCAAAGACAAACATAACAGGTGTCATGCTGTTCTTTGTCATTTAAGTCATATGTTGTTTTTGTGTCCAAATTTATAGGGGTTATGAAAAGGTCCACCATGTTGGAGCATGTCCATCATGTCCACTATACTTGGAGTACAATTGTCCAACAATGTCCAATAATTGCTATCTTTATTACTCCAAATGCATTAATTCCATTTAGTTCTGCACATAAAGATGTTATAATTTGTTGGCCAGACATTTCATACTTTTACACTGGTTCTTTAAGTGTCCCTCCATCTCTTTTCTTAATTTACAGGTATTGCCCGACTGTATATTTGATGTAGGTCATGCATTAGAACGTATGAATGGCCTGTGTGATACACTTACTGTAGATCCCTTTGATCTGGTGTGTGTGCATGTGCGTGTGTGTGTCTGGTCTGTGTGACTATGTATCTGTGTGTGTGTTTTTCTTTGTGCCCTGGGTGAGTGGGTGTTTGGGGGGTTCTGTTGTTCTCCCTGTTATATAAGAGTAATATACTTCATTTAGTGATGTTCTTGATATATTTGTATATGTTGATATACTTCTCAATAAAAGATATGCATGCTAACAAAAGTAGGTACGATTTTAAAAGAAAGAAAGAAAGAAAGAAAGAAAGAAAGAAAGAAAGAAAGAATTCCTAATAGTTGTATTTTCCATCTACTATGTAGTTTAACTCACAATAGTAATTTTTTAACATTACACAGTGACACCCCATCTATTGCCAATAATATAGCAGAAATATAAGGCAACAATCAACATTAGAACATAAAATATTACACTAAATTCAAAATCACTTTGGGGTGTATAAACTTGTGCACAAGACACTATTTTACTTTTATTTATGTCTGGAGAGTATTTATTTAATGTTTGATTATACTTGTAAATTATTTATTACAAATAACCTTCTTCTTTATCTTTCGGCTATTCCCCATAATGCACTGCAAAATTAGCCGGATGATTTGTGTAGCATTCCTGTGCTAAACTCCTATGCTAGGCTCTAAATTTCTGGTTTACTGCAATAAACTTG
This sequence comes from Clariallabes melas, assembly GCA_030014275.1. Lineage (NCBI taxonomy): Eukaryota > Metazoa > Chordata > Actinopteri > Siluriformes > Clariidae > Clariallabes > Clariallabes melas. The sequence continues at coordinate 36,576,865 of JAQMYI010000034.1, read as the reverse complement.
AATTCACATCGACTACTGCACAGAGCTTTATCAGTAATCTCACAGAGTTATCAGCTATGATTGGATCGCTGTCTGATCCCACAAAACTCGACCAGATGACTAAATGTTTAATCAAACTACTCAAGTATTTTTTAAATATTTATTTAAATGGCATCAAACCAAATTGGTAATTAATAATTAAAAAGACAGGAATGTGTTTTCAGTTCAACATCTTAAGTTAACTCAACCTGTCTCTAAGTTCGATATTTCAGTCAGCACAAGTAATATTTATTGTGGGCTTAATTCATTTTATTTCTCTATGGTTGACCAACTTTTTGACTATTCACATTTTGACTATTATTTCTATTGCAGTTGCTGCTTCAGTTTTTCTGGTATTCATCTCTAGGGTAATATTTTGCTTAAAGGTCAGTAAAACACCAGATGCTTATCAGTCTCTTACTGATTGTTTTATATCAAAATATCATAACCATTTTTAAAAACTAGCAAAGATGAACAGTTTTCATCTTTTTTTCCCCCTAACGTGTCAGACACAAAAAGAATCTATGTCAACAAGAGCATGTCTCTTCAATTCCAATAAAATTACTTGAATAGCTAAATTACGAAAACATGTTAGGTTGAAGTCTTGTAAAGACAAAGATGAATACATTTCACAGAATATCTAATTATGATAAAATAAAACATATCAATGAGGCTATATATCACCAAAGAAGATAAAGGATTGTTTCTAGAATTCTAATGATTGGTTCAAGCTACGTATTTTTTTCATATTCTATCAAAGGTATTAATAGATTTGTAACACTAAGGGTAGAAATCATATATTTAGGTAATGTTTAACTAATGCATGACTTCTATTAATTTAATGCATCAATTGCTCATCATTCATAAATTATTAAGTCACAATGACTCTATTACTTTATTCAATATGTTTCTTCAAAGTTTCAGGTACAGACTATTACCTGTTGTCTTAACAACTTTCACTGTAAAAAGTTGGATAAAAATACAATATTAATTGAATTAACAATAAACTAGTTGGAGTTTTGACAGTGTAGAAAATAGGGAAATTAACTCAGAATAAGACCACCACAAACACATGCACACTAATATCATATAGTAATTAATTTTTTTAATAGACAAAATTGTAAATATCAGGAAAAAAATTCAGACTAATGTTGAAAACTAGACAATTTAATAAATGTTGATTCAAGTGATAATCTAACTATATCAGATCAGCATTTAGAATATTTTACTCCCTCTTAAGAGAATTAAATAATTTCACCAAAATCACAAACATGTGCACTAGACCACATACCTATAAGGTTATTCAAAAAGTTAATACCAGAAATAACTGAACCCCATTTAAAAATACCCAATACTTCACTTAGTAATGGCTTTGTACCGAAGTCTGTTAAACTACCATTTATTTAACCTCTAATTAAGAAATATAACTGTGAGCTATCCAACTAGAGGCCAATATAACATATTCCCTTTATTTACAAAATTCCACAACATATTCTTCCATAGAAGCTTTTGACACCATTGATCTTCATCCTTAATAGATTAAAAATGTTGTAGGAGTTAAGGGAACAGTCTTCTCTTGTCTTAGGTCTTATTTGACGGATTAAATGTTTAAAATCCCTCTCCACCTCTGTCAGTCTGTCTGTCAGTCTGTCTCTCTCTCTCTCTGTCATTCGTGTTTCTTGACTCCACCTCCCACTTAGTCTCCCTTGAAATAAATCTGTCACTCCACATTGAATGTATTCCTTGACAGGACGACTTGAAACCAATATCGGGAGAACAACACTGTAAGTATCTAAATCTAAAGCTATAATATGTGAATGTTATAAATCTACACTGAATAATCTTAGATTATCTACCTACCTACACCACTGCAGCATATTATAGCAAATTTTACATATTATGCACATAGACAAATGTTTTTTTTTTCTATTTTTCTTAATTTTTTTGTTAACTGCATTTTAATTTAGCCTGAGCCTTGTAAAATTCATTGTATGTTTTGTTTATTTCTATTACTTGTGAATTTGCTGCTGTAACATTCTAATAAAATGCTAAGAAATTAGTAATTAAGTTTTAAGATAAATATGTATGCCACCCTGGCATGACTTATCCTGATCTTAAGTTGCCCTGAATAGCTTATGCAATTCTCTAAATGTGTGTACATGCAGGAAGAAGCATAACCGACAATATTTGAAACAACAATTATTTTCTGCAAAACAGAAAAATGAGAAAGATTAAAGGTGAGTAAAGAATGTTTCATACATATAAGTTCTTCTTAAATTCAGCTTATTTATATGGACCAAAAGAACTTCAGAACCTGATGGACAGAAAGGGTCAGTTCCACTGGTATCTCAGTTGTTCCATGTAGAGCTAGGGCCAAAAGTTTTAAGACACACATATAATTTTCTTCAAAGTCTGCTGCCTCTGTGTTTTTAGATCTTTGTCAGATGTTACTCTGGTATACTGAAATATAATTACAAGCATTTTATAAGAGTCAAAGGCTTTTATTGACAATTACATTAAGTATATACAAAGAGTCAATATTTGCAGGGTTGGCCATGCACATATTGACTCTATGGCTCAAATTTTGAGTGGGCTCACTCTTAATTGTCAATAAAAGCCTTTGACACTTATGAAATGCTCGTAATTATACTTCAGTATAACAGAGTAACATCTGACACAAAGATCTAAAACCACTGAAGCAGTAGACGTCGTCTACTGACTTTGTAGACTTTGTAGACTGTGAAAATTTATATTTGTGTAATTGTCAAAACTTTGGGCCCCAGCTCTATAGCTTGACAGAGACACAGTAGATAGATAGATAGATAGATAGATAGATAGATAGATAGATAGATAGAATTGATGGATGGATCCAGAAGGAGAAAGTAGAAATCATTTTGCTAAAAAAAATACAATATAAATAAAAATCATCTGTGCCATGTTAATATAGAGCGTAGAGCCATTCACCCTGTCACCAGCATCCCTCTCCCAACAGGAGAAAACATCTGACACTTTCGTCTATACTACTATCAGTTTAAAGACTATACCACAAAACACTAGAAGTGTATATAAATATATAAAGTATATAAATGGTATAGGCACATTTGTTGACTAAACAGTCCTTCTCTACTTTGTACTGATGGGTCGGCATGAATGATTCATTCTTTTTGAACGAATCTTTAATGTGACTCAGAAGAACGAGTATCTCGGAGAGTGATTTGTTCATTTTCTACTGTGCGCACATGCGCAAATCATCGCAAAACCTCCGCAGGTTATGTACAGGAAACAGAATTGAGCGATTATTTCTTAATGACTCTTCTACTCTGAGTCGTTCGTTCTTTTGTCACGTGACTCCCATAGACGCTATGCAGTGCAGCACACAGGAAACAGAATTGAACGATTCTCCTCAATGAGTCATCAAGTCCCGAGTCATTCATCCTTTGTTACGTGACTCCCATAGACGCCATCTCAAAAACATTGCAAGAATTAGATGTTTTGTTTCCAATCAAGACTTGGAAAAACTTGTCCATGCCTTTATCAC
>JAQMYI010000034.1:36315124-36327435 GCA_030014275.1 Clariallabes melas | reverse complement strand
ACACACACACACACACACACACACACACACACACACACACACACACACACACACACACACACACACACACAGACACTGTGTGCTGGAAGTAATGAAGAATGGCAGGTAGAGAACGAACAGACCAGAGTCTCCTGAGACATGCTAGTGGCGCGCACACACACACACACACACACACACACACACACACACTTGACTAAATGTGCACCAGTTTAAATACCATTAGATGATTGCCTGTGCTGATGGGTCGTGGTTGTTACGTCTGAGTTCCTCTCAGAAATTCTGTCCCGTTCCTCTTCTTTTTTATGATGTAAACTCTAAACTCGATTTCATCAACATAACCAGTTTTTAAATCTTTAATTTTGAAACGTGTTACTTACCTTACTTTAAATAAGAAATTATTTATAATGTAGTAATATGTACTTTAGTTATGACTACTTGCCTCTTATCATTGGTGTCTCCCTAAGTGTAGGTCACAGTCATGTACAGTATAAACAAATATCAATCATGTTTTGTTTTGTTTTTTTAGTTTTGTAATTAACTTTAAAATTACCATAAACTTAGGGATGAAATATTGATGTTTAAAGAAAGTTAACATACTGTATATCATTTAATTATTCATTAAAACTAGAGGAAAAGTACAATATTGATTCTCCAGTTCATGTAATGTTTTATTTAATTAATACTTAAATATGAATTTATATTATAAAATATATGTTTAAGTTTCTGCTTGAATAAACATTTATGTATAATTATTGACAATTATTGAAATAATTAATAAAGTGCTTATAAATTCTTATTATTGTTTTATTGAATTAACCTTTGATTACATGTTACACATAATTTACTGTCTTTAAATTATTTTATGTTATTGTTTTGTATTCATTCGTGTAGTGTTTCAATTTATGTATGTAAAAATGTATTATCTTTTTTCTTTTTTGTAATAATTTTCTATTTTTTATTGACCTTTTTACTGTTTCTTCCTTTAATGAGGTAGTTTTGTTTGGTTTATTAAATAATTTTCGTTGTTATCAGATAATTGCATTATTCTTACTTTTGTTTGTTCCTTTAAACCATTTCACACAAACCACAGCTTATAAATATAAAAAATAAAGTAATCGACATATAATATTAAATAACTTTCTTAAATAGTTCTGCATATTTAAATATAATAATTTTATTGAAATAGAAGACTTTGTAAATAATCATATTATACCTATCAGTTTCTTCTCATTTACATTATTTTATTTTAAAGAGAATGGTGAAAATTATGAGATGGCATAAATACACACTATGCACTCCATATCACACATATTATACCATTTAACATTTTATTCTCACTAAATCAGTATCATTCAAGTTCCACTGTAATGAATTTACATGCTTTTGTTAAAAAAATAAATAAATTGAATTTAAATACTGTTGTTTTATAAATCTGTTTTTATCTGGCCTCACAGATTGGTCCTTTCTCTCCTTCCACCATGCCGAAGGAGGAGTGTAAGTTATCTTCAGGCTGTAAACATAAAGAGCGTAAGCCGAAGAAGCCGCATTATATCCCGCGTCCCTTCGGCAAACCGTACAACTACAAGTGCTTCCAGTGTCCCTTCACTTGCATGGAGAAATCACACCTGTACAATCACATGAAGTACAGCCTGTGCAAGAATTCTCTCTCACTCCTCATCGAGTCTGACTGGCCCTATAAAAAAGGCAACCTGCTCCCATCTGAGCAGCTCCGCATGGAGCAGGGCATTGTGGGAAGTCGTAGTTCAGACCAGGAGCAGGAGCATGTGGAGCAGAAAGGAGGAGATGACCTGCACCTCAGCTTCAGCGATGAGCAGGAGATGGAAATGGAAAAAGCTGCAGAAACTCGGATGGAGACAAACAGTACAGCCAATCAGAGCTCAGAACAGCCAGAAGAATCTCCTAAGGTTGGGGCCAAGCAGGAGGCTGAGCTTATCATGGCGGATGTGTTCTCGCTGGAGGAGCAGCTGTTACGAGCACGCTCAGTGGAGGTCGAGTCAAAGCTACGCCACTACCGTCTCTCCAAAACGCGCTTGCTCCTGTCTGAGTCATTACCCTGTTACCCTCCCACGTTACCACCTGGGCACCTTAACTGCCCTGATGCCCCACCCCTCAACCTCTCTCTGCTTGGAGTCGGTTACCCTCTGATGTCTGACCTCTTTTCCTATCTTAACCCCAGCCTCAGTGCTGCTGCAACATCGTCTAATTCAGCGCAAGTTGGATCTTTGCCGTTTCTAGCTTCAACAGCTCAGCTCACACACACTCATACACACTCAGACCGCTCAGTACTTCCCCCACGCTTTTATTACCCATTCCTGTGTGAGCACACATCTACACCAGACCCCAGTAAAGCCATTAAACCCACCACCTTCACCCCCAAACTCAACCTGTGGAAGTTCCCAACACTGCGGCCTGCAGGCTCAACTGAAGCCTGGAGCTCACCAGGCAGCCTGAGTCCAGAGACGGGGCCTGGTACTGGGGAGAGGAATCAGAGCCGATGGGGGGTGGAGCAAGGTGTTTAAAAAGCAGTGGCTTCTCTGGACTCCCATAATGCATCTGCAGAGAAAAAGACAGCAGCATCATCGCCGTTTAATCAGGCCACGCCCATTTCTGTTGACAGACTCCTCCTACAGAGCAGGTGATGACATCACTCACTATAAGTTTATTCATTACTGCATCCTGTTTATTTTATTCTTAATTCTTTTTTTATTTATTTTTTGTTTTACTTCAATATTTATTTTACACTTTCTTTTATTTGTATGTTTTGAAATCATACCTTTTTTTTTACTTAAACATAAAATAATAATATTAATATTTAAGGAGGATTAGGGGTCCCAACTAACATTCTGGGAAAGTCCAGCTGTTAACCTCATAATGTTGGTTGATGGTTAATGAGCTGATGAATAGAGGGCTGGTTCATCTGTGTAGATGAGTGAGCTAGCCAGCTGGGGAACTGGACTGACTTCCACTGAAAGTGAAGATTGCAGTAGTTCTTGTGTTGTACAATAGTAGCTCTTATTCAAAGATAATTATAAAACCAATATCCCAGTAAAGAGCAGGGTGTCATTAAGGGTGATATGATGATGCACAATTGTAAAATTGTGACATATATGAGCTTTCTGTTAATTGTGCATCTAATGTAACTGCACTGGTTGAACACAGGAGGACACACTCTGAAGGGGCTTTGTCAGCCTTGTTAGTCAACTTTGGAGCTCAATTTCCAGTTCAAATGACTCACTAGGCACGGCTACAGTGCTTTATATTTTTATACAGTTTTAATGTATCATGCTCATGTTAATTCATCAGTCAGAGATATTTTAAAAAATATTTAGAGTTTCATTTACATGTTTTTAACATATGGTGTATTATATTTATTTTGAAATGTTAAACCTGTGCTCATAGTAAAATAATTACCTTCTAATTTAGACATATTCAATAAACAAATGGCTTCAGGGCCCTCCCTCATCGAATGAATGCTACCAATCAAGAAGGATAAAGGTTATCATAGGCTTCCCCCTAGACACATGGCACCAATTGGCCACATCAATTCCATGCTGATGCACCAGTAAGGGACAATATGTCACACTTGAAGGACTGTAAAATCCCTTCACCTCCCACCCATGTTTGGCCAGTGTCATTATCATTGATGTGGGAATGCGAGCAAGCCATGTTCTTGATAAAGCCATTCTCTTCTTCTGTTTTATCTTTTAACTTAAACATCTAAAGCAAAATATAGTTTGTAAGTAATTCTTTATAAAAAAGAATAAAAAAGAATGCAATATAACAAGCATGTTACATTTGTGGTTTATTCAATCAATTTTAAAATGACTTTTATTTTGGACACTTATCTATAATCAAGAATTAAATAAGTTATTTTTGTCCCTGTTTCTCTATAGTCTCAACAGTCGGACCAGACTGGACGAGCATTACTCCGACATGAGAAGCTCTGCCCACCTCTCAGAGGCGAGTGAAGAGAAGGACAGAGGAACAGATGGAGAAACAAATGAAGGGATAGACGGAGAGATAGTATGTGATCTTTCCTCAGCGCTCCAGGAGCTCCAACGTGCAGAACGAGAGGCGGAGCTACACCCTGAACATGCCCATTCTCACCACATGTGGGCACAAAAGATACGCAAAATCCGCTTGGAGCTATCTCACATCCAGCAAGCGCTGCAGAGGACCACACAGGGTCCCCTTGACCTGTCCCTCAAAAAAGAGCCTGTCGCAATGACGACCTCACCTTTGGGTGAAAAGAAGGAAATAAAACAGGTGACATATGCTAGATAGCTATATTATTTACTCCTGTTTAAGTCCTATTTGATTTCAGAGTGTTAACTGATTATCTAATTAACATTTCTACGCATTCAGTTACACTATGAAGAAAGCTAACTTTGAAGAAAGATAACTTTGTAAAATCTCTTGTTATTGTACACTAGCATTCAGCACAGCACCATTATATGGGCTCTGAGACAGGAGAAGAGGAGGATGAGGAAGAGGAGATAGAGACAGAGGACGAGTGGAAGAAGCGTTCTCTTGATGTCCTGATTAGGATGGGTCAGTCCCAGGGCGTTTCCATTGTGACCCCGGGTGTTGCCGTGGTAAAGTCAGAGCCGTTCATGGGTGATGCAGAGGCGCTGTGGAACAGCAGAACCAGGAAGTGTGAAGCTGACTCCAGTGTTCGGGTGTGTTCTAAAACCCCAAACTGCCCCCCAAGCCCAATAACTGCTTCCTCAGTACAGTAATCAAATTCTGTAACTCTAATGCTACCTCTGGAATTCCAGTAACCATCTATAATGAAGAATTTCCCCATAACACCAATATCTGCCACTGTAACTCCAATACCTGGCCACTCAATAATATAATATATAATAACTAATCTGATAATTACAGAAACTGCCCTCAGACTCCAATAACTGCCCCTGTACCACCCATATTTGCCAGTATTAACTACAACAACTTCCCTTTTCATCCAAAAACTGCACCTGTAGTTCTGTAGTTTATTTAACACTCACTCTACTATTTTTATTTGTACAGCATTATTTCATTTATGCTCACAAAAACAAACAAAATAAATGACAAAAGCATTGGGTCAGAGGGTTAAAATAAGCACTAGTTAAGGAAATTTGTGAATGAGCTTAATTATAATGTGTATAATTTTACTCTTTACTGTGTGAAATGTTTGACAGTTTGCACCGCTTGTGGTTTTTTGCACTTCTGTCGCTAGTCTTAGCTGCACAATCACCATCCTTTTTAAAATTATGATAATTAAATATAACTCTAAATAATCCCTCCTCCTTTACACATTGTTAAAAGAAAAGATTCAAAAGCCAAATGTAGTGTGTTTGTGTTTAATACAGACGGCGTGAATAAAAGTGTCAAAACTGCAGTAAATTGTGTTGGATGTAATTTTTATTTATTTATTTCATATTTGTGGTTAACTGATTTCTTAGAGATGCAGAGGAACAGTAGAGATTAGTCAGAAGCGTGTTATTTCACTTTTTGTTCTGGTTCATGGTCTTTATGGGAATTTGTGAGGACAGATTTGTTGAGGAGGTTAAATCACAGGTCGTCGACCATCGCTAGGTTGTTCACAGTTGTTGCCATCGGTCACGCAGTTCACTTTAAGCAATAATAATGACACACAGTGACACGCCTTCCTGCTGTATTAAAGGTGAACGTCCTCTCGGAGCTAAATATGAGTGTAGGGGTTTCCTGTCCCCAGCTGCAGGGGCTATAGGGAAAGGTCATGGTTACCACGGCGACCCTAAGGGCATAACACTGCCTGAACTGACCCCTGCACTCCACCTGCACTTAAAAGGTCACCTGCTACAACCACCCTCACTTATTATCATCATGACTACAGCTTCTTGTCTCCATGATGTCACTCCTACTTAATGTTTTGGTGATGTCTTTACAGATCAACTTCAATTTCCTGATGATCCTTCTCCTTATTGTTCTTAAAATTCTCCTTCTAACAATATAAGTTCAAACCTCTGATTACAGTTGTTGGAAGTCATCTTAGACATTTAATTTATATTATATGTCATTATTGGAATATAAAATATTTATATTAAGGCTTGAGATTTATTTTTAACTCATTTATATTTATTTACTTATTTTTAGATTTAATTTTGAAAAAAAAAACAAACATTGTAACATACCTTATAAGATACTTCAAAATATTATATTAAATTTAAATAATTATATTAAAATATTCTATTCTATTCTCTATTCTAAAAAGATTATCAACAAGTAAATGGACTTTTGTACATACAGATACAATAAACAACAACAACAACAATGATAATAATAATAATAATAAATATAGTTGGAAGCAACGATGACGGAACCAGGCACCCTGTGCCATCTTCTGCCTGTTCTTCTGCAGGAACCAAGACAACTATCTGTCTAACATCTCTGTGAAGGTTGGTCGCAGGAATATAGTTTTTCAATGTCTTGATGACTTTCTCTGTCCTGTCTGTGACACTCACTTGGTTGGGCTTTATATTTGTAACTGGGTAGTGTATGAAGACTCTCACATATGCGTCTCTGACAACACCCTTGTGGTCTGAATTGAACATTGAACATTGAACATTGAATTGTTACTTTGAACAATCTGGCTAGTTTGTGCATTTTGATCAGCCAACCAGACTATGTCCCCCACAGCAACGTTCCGTTCTTTTGTGTGCCACTTACTTCTCACAAACAAGTTTGGGCCTGCTAACTGATTCCATTTCTTCCAGAATTTGGTAACTTCTTCCTGGATAATCTTTAATCTTTTGTAGGAATAGCCTACGAAATCAAAATCTCCCGGGTCTCCCTTTGGTCTTGACCTTCTGAGTAAGAGAGAGTTGAGAGTGACGTATTCTATGCATGTTCTTGCGTCTATGGGTCTTTCATTTGCTAGATTGGCTGCCATGTAAAGAAAGGCTTGAAACTCACCCCATGTGAAAACACCATTGCCCCCCAAGTTATGAAGGGCTTGCTTTACGATATGAACACCGGCCTCTGCTGCCCCATTTCTGTGAGAAGAACTTGCGGGATGGATTTTCCAGGACCATTCAGTACCATGCTTGGTAGCCTCTCCCTCCAGCTCAAATCTCTGCAGCTTATCCAAGAACTCCAAGAGTTCTTCAAGAGCAGGTTTAGCCCCAATGAAATTTGAGCCTGGGTCAGACCACAGTTTTCTTGGATGTCCCCTCATGGCTGTAAATTACAATCCTCAGTAGATTGATCACTCACAACATCAGCATGGCTCTGCACGCCATGCAGCAGAAAACAATTAACCCTAACCCTGTCCTTGGGTAGTGCGTAGTGTCAGGAAATGTTACACCTTCCTGTGCTGCTAGAAAGAGACATTTTACCGCGTTCTCTTGCTTTTCTGCGGTGAGCACAACATTTCTGGTTTCTCTTTCCGATGCAACTTTCCGTTTGCTATCCTGTTTGATTTCTGACATCAAACCCCTAAGCATTTTCTTATGGCATGCCACACCCAACAAATAAAATTTTTCAATTCAATTTTATTTGTGTTCTCCTTGGTAGATTTTCCTCAAATCTTGATTTCTGTAGATTTTCACGTCTGCTTGGGTCAGAAGCGACATTGGTGGAATCCCTCCTGTTTTCAGTACTTGGTTCCTTGAGATCTCCCTCTTCTGTTTCCCTCAGTTTCTTCATTGTTTGAGCTCTTGTCAGAACAGCTGAGAATGTCTTCCTTTGGAGTTTATTAACTTTTTCCCTTGCATCAGTAGTAATCTCTGCAGCAGATTTCTTTGGCCACTGATATACTGTAATCAACATCTGTGTGCATGTACTGTTTACTATAACACTGTGACCACATGTGTGCATGTAAAACATATTTTATTTTGTGTCTGTATGTGTGTGTGTACAGCGTGTGTGTAAAGCAAAAGCAAGTCTCATTAGAGACGTTAAAAATCCATTTTCTCTCTCTGTATTAGCGTGCTCTTTGTGTCTGTGTGCGCGCGCGTCATTGGACATCGTGCCACACACACATACACAGACCCCTCCTACATTCGCCTTCACAGACACACACACACTCTTTCTCTCTCTACACAGAAACAGGTTAATTTGTTTTATTTTTACTTTACAGCAGTGATTCTGTTATTGTGTCGCTCAATCGAGTGTCATTAGAGAGATTTCTTGTTTATTTTCCCGATAAAACCGTGTTTCCCTTGTGTGTATGTGTGTGAAAAGAGTGGAGGAAGGGTAACTGTGTAAGACGAGAAGGAGGAGAGGAAACGGAACAACGGAAACACTAATCTGTCGGGATTTATTTTTACTTTTTTTTTTTTTAGGTAAAGTGCAGGTTAATTTGTTTTATTTTTAATTTATATTTTGTGTTAATTATTTGTATGTATTTATTTTTTTGGGCTGTGAAATGAATAATTTGAGTTTCCATTATTTCTTATGGGAAAATTACATTTAGTTTACGAGTGTTTTGTAATACGAGACGCTTCCGGAACGAATTATGCTCGTAATCCGAGGTTCCACTGTATATAGATTTGGTTCCACCCTGATAAAGTTAATGTTAGATGATTATCAATAGAACAAAGGGAGATGAGTGCTATTTCGTTAAGGACTATTCCGTTTTTTGAATCTACAAAAAGATTATTCACATTCACTAGGAACCCATTAATACTTAATACTTATGCTACTTGGGTGGAATCACATAAATTATGTGGCCTTTACAATATCCCACTTAGAAATTTACCATTGTTGGAAAACCCTCATCGTGCCCTCAGGCATTATTGATGGAACCCTCAAAGTGTGGGTACATAAAGGTGTAAAGATGGAAAAATAATATGTCAATGAAGTTTTTAATTATTATCCCAGACATATGGTATCCCAAGACATAATTATTCTAAATACTTACAAGTCAGACATTGGATTAAGGAAATTACTCCTAAAACATTCCCCAAAATCCCAATAGCATCACCATTTGAAAATATTATGTTTAATGATAAAGTGACCTCTCCAAGTGGTATAACGTCAGTAGGATATAATATTTTAACGACTAATGTAAAGCCATTTGATAATAGTGTTTTGAAGCAGAGGTGGGAGAGGGATCTTGGCTGCACATATAATTTGGTTGAGTCACTTATGGAGAGGGTACAGACTACTTTAATATCTACTAAACATCGACAAACTCAGTTTAACATTTTGCTCCGGACATATTTTTGTCTCCAAAGACTTCATAGGTTAAATGTTAACATATCTTCAAAGTGTCAAAGGTGTTCATTATACTGTATGAAGGAAATCTATTGCATATCGCATATTGCGTTATATATTGACATGTTAACTGAAACGAGTGAGTCTCGGAGTGTGTGTTCTACTGATGGGAAGTTTGAATCATTTTAGTGACTCGATTCTTTGAATCTCGTTCATCAAAATGAACGAATCTTTTTTTTGAGTCATTTAGTTCGTTTCGTTCTTTTAATTAGAAACAAAATAAATTGTTACATTTTCAATAAACAGATCCCCAACACGTCTACATACACAAATTTTGTCTATACTATAGTTCCAGTAATGAAAATATTACAGTGCAGCTAAGGACATATTATAATAAACAGAATGAGCAGCTCACCTCTTATATCTTCGGGTCCGAGTGGCTCGTTCTATTGAATCTAGCGTCTGCATAGTGTCTATAGGAGTCATGTGACAAAAGAACGAACGATTCGGACCAGAAGACTCGAAGGTAACGACTCATTTCTGTTTCCTCTACATAACCTACGGGGGTTTTGTGATGATTTGCACATGCGCGCCCAATAGACCATGAAGGAATCACTCTCCGAGATACTCGTTCATCTGAGTCGCGTTAAAGACTCGTTCAAAAAGAACGAATCGATGATGAACGACTCATCGCTAGGTGTTTATATTCCAGCTGGAACACAACTCATTCTGGCTCATCTCCATCTCTCTCTCTCTTTGTCTTCACTCATCTTCTAAACACAATCAGCTTTTGCCCTGCAGCGAACAGGTCAGACATCTCCTGCTCTGATGAACCAGCCTTAAAAAGTTTCTCTGGCACGCACAGTCTGATCGTTCTTTAAAATGAGGATTTGTCCTGCGTCAGCATGTACTACAGGTTCCAGTTGGCCAAGTTCATCTTCTATTGTGGCTAAATTCAATAAACTAGCGCAAATGTAACGTGATAAGGTAACTTTAAAAACAAACAGTAATGGTGACAGTCAGATACAGTAGATTGAGTTTTGAGCTTCAGTATTGACACATCCAACATTGGAGAGAAACGTCCGAGCAGTTATAGTGTAAATAAACAACAGATGCTGTTTCTAAAGTCCAGGGGTGGGAGGGAAACTGGGTACATTTACTTTATCACTTTATCCCATGTGACTGTGCGCTAATGTACGCCCTGTACTACTTGAGTAAATTTGAAGGTGATACTTTACTTTTCCTCAAGTACATACAGGATGTAAACGGAGAACTTCTACCTTTACTCAAGTACATGGTTTGTGTACTTTGTTCAGCTCTGCTAAAGTTGAAGTCGTGAGTAAAGAGAGAGTCTGGTGTTAACAGTCGACCGTGGAGACTTTACCGCGCTTGGCTTCCACCTGCGACGAGCCGAAACTCTGTACTGCTGCAGGCAAAACAAAAGATCTGCTGTTGTAGCTCTTCATCACCTGCTCCACCACATGCATACAGTGTTTACAGAATAGAGAAGGAGGAGGAGATGTATGATGCACAACCTGGAGACCCATGTGACCTATGCGTCGTCTAGACGCTACTAAAAAACCTCATCTCAGAAAGTCCTGCTCATTATAACCTGGAGGTGTGAACCACAGCCTGGGGATTTTACTGACTCGGATGTCTGGTCTGGATTAGTCCTGAGCTTGAGCACAGTTTAAGAGCTTTATCAGACCGCTGAATCAAAGGAAGGCTCTGATCCTCTGTACCGGTGATTGTGTGGTCTGTATTCAGGGCAGAGCTCGTCTCCTCGTCTCCATCGTGTGCTGCACTTTGACTTTCCCATTGATTTTCCAGTGCATGCTTACCTACACCGATAACAAAGCCCGTGGTCACGCCCAGCAGCGCACCCATGCTCGCGCCAATCACTGCACCCGCAGGACCGCCCACCGCGCGGCCGACCGTGGCCCCGATCAGAGCTCCGCCTCCGTACCCGACACTGGCAGCTGAAAGCAAAGAACGCTTGCATTGGTGGAAAAACTCTTTAAACACCTTAAACCTCTGCGCTTTCTCAAACATCTCGCTGGTGTAGTGCGTTCCTCCGTTTTGTTCAACCATTCTGTCGATCTTCTCCAGGAGCTCCGTAACTTGCTGTTTCTTTCTCAGTTTATTGTTCATGACGTGATATCTCCCGTCACACAGCGAGATTAATCGTTTGAGAGCAGCGTTCTCCTCAATGAACTCCTCCACGGGTTTGCCCTCTAACAGATCCCCAAAGGTGAAAACGATGATCATGTAGTTCCTCAGATCTTCACCAAAGATCAGGTCTAATTTCTGCAAAGTCTTCCTCTCCTGCGCGGTGAACCGGTCAGTGAGGGGCTGAACATAAAGGAAAGCATGAGGTCCCGGCCTGGACAGATAAATGCTCCTCCCGATCTCCTCAGCCTCCCGTGTACGGCTCAGTTTGGTGTCTAGTAACCCCGGCGTGTCGACCACAGAGACGCTCCTCCCCGAAACCAGCGCATGCTGAACTTCAGATTGTGATGTCACAGAGGATGGACTGATCTCAGACCGGAAGCTGATCTCGCCCAGGATGGTGTTTCCTGTAGAGCTCTTCCCCGCACCGGTCTTCCCCACCAGCAGGAGCGTCCTGTGGAGACGCCCAGACACCGTTAGCGGAAGAAGGTCCATGCTTGGAGCTGAAGGTGGAGAAGAAATAAACATGATGTAAAATATTTAGCATGTAAGATATTGAACAAAAAAATAAACAAGCAAAAAGAATATGCTTCCTGTGGAATTTTTCATTTTAAAATTCTAAACATAAAATTGATAACATTTAGATTGTTTATTTATTCACTTTAACTTTTCTGGTGAATCTTTCAAACCAGTTTTTTTTCTTGTCATAAATCTGTACTCTCCCAACCACTGGACTCATCAAACCCAATATCTTTCATAAACAAGACGAGGAGATGAACTGGTGAACTGAGCAACATCAACCACCATTTAACGACCCATGAGTCCTCGCATCGTCATCCTGGAATATCAGGGAAGAAGAAGATAAACCCTCCATAGATGTGATAACCTGGTGATTCAGTACATTCAGGTGGTCAGCTGACTTCATTTTATTTCCCCAT
>JAQMYI010000034.1:36228861-36240393 GCA_030014275.1 Clariallabes melas | reverse complement strand
ATAAATTAACAGAAAAACTAAACTAGCTAACTAAGAGGCCTAGTTAGCTGGCTAGCAGAGACAAGACAGATAGACCTGACAACATAAATTAACAACATACTGTAAATTAACAAAAACTAACTAGCTAACCCAGAAAGGAAGACTATCTACATTTTTTATTTTTTACATTTTTTTAACAGACAACATAAAGTGCACATGCAAATGTGCAAACAAGAGCAACAAAGTGACAGTGCGACAAACACGACATAACATAACATAATACTCTGTGGTGATTTTGATTTTAAGAAAGTCGTGTATGAAAAAATACTGCTTAAACAGTTTTCACTAAGAGGGATCTTATATTTAGACTTGACCAGTACTAAGAGACACATGGAACTTAATGAGATAAAACAAGTATAAAGTTTTGGTGAAATTTTAGAAGTTGGTCCTCCACAGGTGCACCATCACTTCCACTTAATCACTGAGGATGAAGAAGAAAATGTAATCAATTTTACTATCGAGTTTTTTTTACATTTTTTTTACAGTTTTACTTAAATTCCACATTGTCATTGAGGCTTCCTTTAACAATAGTGGAGTCTTTCTGTGTCTACTTATTACTACGTTTGAAAATACAAAAGGTTGGTGAAAGGATGTGCACCTTTGGACAATCTCATACTGTTTGTTATTTAGTTTGTTAGTTAGGTAATTAGAATTTCCTCACTGTCATGATGATAAAAATAAACCAATCATTTTGCAACAATGAAGATTCAAGTGGAGGCCATCTGCTGGGTCTTGGGGTCATAATAAGAGCTGATAATACACAATTATTATTTTTTTCCTTAAATTTGAACTTAGGAGTGTGAAGATTTGGAAGAGCGGGCATTAAAAGGCAATTTTGGTGATGCTAATTAAATTTTTTATATTCATGTGTATTTTTTTATTCTATTTAATATTTAATTATATTTTTATATTCATTTTTAGAAAAGACACATAACTGGCATAATTTTAGAATTCATAAATTAAAAATTTCGAATTGTTGCTTTTGTTAATGGCAGGCCTAGTTAGAGTTTAATAGATGATGAGCATTTTGGAGTAAGCACACTCCTGCTGCTAATATCTGGGCAGATCTTGAGTGTACAAGTCCAAGAGATACTACATTGTTGCCTCTTTCTTATCTAGACAATTTAGGCAGGTAGGATACCTTTAGGTGCCACTGTCCACTTGCACAATGCTGAGTTTAAGTTATGCAGTAAGGTTATACAAAGAGCAGGCTGTGGTGCAGCTACCAAAACCACACTTCTCGGGCACAGTTCATGACAATGCCAAGGGATCACAGACTCATAGCTGACTGTTAAAGGTCAGTAGTTGACTGCTTCAACATGTTCATACTTCAAAAAGGGAAACAAAAATCTAACTGTCTTTTAAAAACAACTGTTTGTCAGTATTTTTTGCCTATTAGATATGTAAACAAACCTTGAGGGATTGAGGGATTATTGTCTTCAGTAAAGAACAGTATAAGAGCTATCAAACCTCACCATTGTCAGTTATGAATAGTACTATTAGGTTTTCATTATTATTGTCTGAAGAGTGCTGTATGTTATGTTTCTAATCCAAAGAAAACTGGTGAGGTTGAATGTAAAAAAGTAGAATGGAAGGATCTGGATGTAATTTAATCCTATAATTAAGTGGTAGACTGCCAGGACTCTTCCTTTTAGTTATGCTGCAATAGTTTGTCCTGTCAGAGACCCTGCTTGCCCTCTGCACTAAATATACAGTCACGTTATACATTATGTGACTGTGATTATACCTATTTGTTATCTCTCTTTCTCTTCTCTTCTCTTCTCTTCTCTTCTCTTCTCTCTCTCTCTCTCTCTCTCCCTCTTCCTGCATCTCTCCGTCGAGCTATACATGCCACTCCTGAGCTCCCAGTGATCCAGAGCCCCTCTGTCTGACTCATCCTGGTGCCCTACTTCTGTTTGGAAATCTCATGGTATTTAGGCCCATGTACTCTGCTTGGGATGTATGCGGTGACTGGGCACGGTTCCACTTTACTATGAAGCAGTCCTGTCTTTGACTGATGCAGTCAGTCTGTTGTTTGAAGGTTTGTCACTGCAGTTGCTCAATAGTTCAGTACCGGAATTTCCTACAGACTATCTGAGCCTCTAATAATGAACTGAATTCCATATTAACTTAAAGACATCGTCTGTTATATTGAACATGCCTAACACACAGTATGAGTGCAAAACAATCCGTGTTTTTCGTTTCACCCAAATGAGGATAGGTTCCCTGTTGAGTCTGGTTGCTTTCAAGGTTTCCTTCTATTGTAATCTCATGGAGATTTTCCTTGCCACTGCAGCCCTAGGCTAGCTCATCAGGGATGATCTGATCATTTTGATTCATACACATTTTCTCACATTTCATACACATTCCATCATTTTCTTTTGATTCTATAAAGCTGCTGTGTGACAATGACCATTGTTTAAAAAAGCTATACCAATAAGACTGAATTGAATTTAATTGAAAAAAAAAAAAAAAAACTTAAAAATGTATAGTGCCATGAAATGATCTGTGACTAACCAAATTTTTGGAAATTCACTTGCTACAACCAGCGAGAATCTGAATGAGAACCTGTCATGACTCAAGCGCACCAAAAATGTCTCACATCATATCACAATCTAAAGAAACAGATGAGAAACAAAGTAATTGACATGTATCAGTATGGAAAGGGTTAAAAGGATATTCCTAAGGCTTTGGGACTCCAGCATGTCACCTGAGAGCCATTATCTACACATGGAACCACTGTGAATCTTCCCAGGAGTGACTGGCCTACTAAAATTACTCCAAGAACACAACAATAACTCATCCAGGAGCTTATAAAAAAAAGCCAGTACACAATCTAAAGTCCTCACTTGCTTCAAGGGCAGTGTTTATGATTCAACAATAAGAAACAGATAGTGTACAAATGGCATCCATGGGAGAGTTCCAAAGTAATTGCCACTGCTGAGCAAAATGAGCATGAAGCCCCATCTCACAATTGTCAAAAACCATTGTGATTATCCCCAAGAATTTTAATATTAGAATAGAAAATATGCTGATGAGACAAAGGAATGAAAATGTATAGCCATCGATTCATGACCTCAACCACACTTCATTTATGTAGCAAGTGATCCAAAACACACCAACATTTCCACCATAAAACAGCTCATAAAAAAACAAAATTGAGGCCTAGTCATGCTGGAAAAACCCTCCAGTGTGGCTGAAGTAAACCAATTCTGCATAGAATTGGGCTAAAACTCCTCCACAGCAATGTGAAACATGCAAGTGTTCGAAATACCTGCCTACACCGCATTGCTGTAGGCAGTGTTCATATTGTTTATGCAGATTCTCAACCCAGGTTCATGGAGCAAAGTTCGCTGCAGACTCCTGCAAAAAGAGACAATTTGCTGCGTAATGAAAGGCACAGTCCTTAGCAGACCTTCACAGTTGAACACATTCTCCTTTAACATTCCTCACAAGTAGGCGAAGTAGTGTAAGGCCAGTGGAATGGGTCTATCGAGTTAAGGTCAGGACTCTGTGCAGGCTCGTCAAGTTCTTTCACACCAAACTCGCTCATCCATGTCTTTATGGACCTTGCTTTGTGCACTGGTGCGCAGTCATGTTGCAACTGGTGTGGGGTTTTTCAGGAGTTGTGCTCAGTGCGTTACTTCCAGTGAAAGGAACTCTTAATGCTTCAGCATACCAAGACATTGTAGAAAATTTCATGCTCCCAACTTTGTGGGAACAGTTTGGGGATGACCCTCAGTTCTAACATGACTGCACACCAGGAATCCTGAGCTCAACACTATAGAACACCTTTGGAAGAATTGTCAAAAATTCCTGTAAACACACCCCTAAACCTTGTGGAAAGCCCTCCAAAAAGAATTGAAGCTGTTATAGCTGCAAAGGGTGGGCCAACATCATATTAAACCCTATGGATTAAGCACTGGATGTTACTCAAGTTCATATACATGTGAAGGCAGGCGAGCGAATGCTTTTGGCAATATGTACTTTTGGAGATACGTATGTTGCGGTGTATTTGTGTGGGCATACAGTATATATGTTATGGCATGCCGTTCAGGCAATTATTCTTAGTTTTTCAATATAAGAATATTGAATATTGATGCAGGAGCCGCTGCCCAAGCGGGCCCACTCTGCCCGCCACCATCGCTCGCCAGCCTGTGCCCACATGCCAGCTGTACACTGCAACCAGATCCACGTGAACACACCACCTTCACACACATTCCTTCCCTTTCTTTCCATCCTCCCTCCTTAAACCCTTTTCCTTACCAATTTTTTTCTAAATAAAATTCTCCTTTTTTCATTACTATTGAATGAAACAGGAGAATACTGAATGAATTTTTGGAATATAATGAATGAAAATTGAGAATATTGAATGAAAACTTGGAATATATTGAATGTAACCTGAATATTTTGAATGGAATCTGACCTCATCAAATGCTATCTAGTGGTTTTGATGTGCATTGTTACCACAGACATCTTACATGCTTTATGAAACTTGAGAATACTGAAAGAAAACTTGGAATATATTGAATGAAACTTCAGAATATTAGATGAAACTTGAGAATATTGAATAAAAACTTGGAAGATATAGAATGAAACTTAAGAATATTGAATGAAAACTCAGAATATATCGAATGGAAAATGAATATTTTTAATGGAATCTGGCCTCATCAAATGCCATCTAGTGGTTTTGATGTGTATAGTTGAATGGAATACATTGAATGAAAACTAAGAATATATTGGATGGAACCTCACAACATATTGAATGTTCATCATGAAATGGCAGTGGTTTTAATGTGTATTGTTATCACATTGCATGCCTTATCACACAATAAGTAACTCACCAAAGAATTTAGTGACAGGGGGTTTCTGATTAATGAGAAGATAATTAACAAACTGACATGTGGGTGTACATAGCCCAAAGTAGTACTGCAGTTTGATTAATCTCACTAGATGTGAATACTTATGGTAATCATGGTAAAAGTGAAAAACAAGCATCTGCGAGCTGATACAAAACCAAAGCATCCTTTGGAATAAAAACAACAACAAAAAAAGAACAACATAATTTTTATTAAATATGTAATGAAACCAACACACTTTTAAGTATCTATGAGTATAAAGGCTACAAACACCACATACTACACATATCCTACGCACATCCTACCAACTACACACATACTGTACACACACACTACAAACACACACACACACACACACACACACACACACTACACATCCTATACAAGCACCTGCATCATTACGATTGCCACCCGCCCGCATTAAGTGACATCAGCAACCAGAGCTTTTTGGAGATCTTAACATGCTCAAAAGACATAACGACTGTGTGGTGCACCCGGGTGGCAATGGCATAGGCGATTGGGCCAAGTTATCATTGCTTGCAACTTCTATTATTATTATTATTATTATTGTTGTTGTTGTTGTTGTTGTTATTGTTTCGTTCCATATGTGTTTGTGTGTATTCTGTGTGTTTATTTTTTTCCTTCCCTCTCACTCTTTTGCCTTTTGTGTTTTCTCATTCCGCATCTAGGTCTGAGTTTATTGGCTGACTGGGCTGTCAATCATCATTATGACTTCATGACGCTCTACCAATCCGCGACATGCTGAATGTATTTGAGGCCTTGAATTCATTGTGTGTGCATTTGCCTTGCCAGTGTACTCTGTGCTTCAATGTGCGTGTTTGATTTTAGTAGCTTCCGGTTGTTTATTGTATTTTATTATATTGTCTATTGCTTGGTTGTGTGATTCAAATTTCTCTATAGACTTCTATCAAACTATTTTACACTAGTTTACACTGAATGTACAGTGTACTACATGGCTAGGTCAACCCCATTGTTAGGAAGCATGTTGGTGCTTTGCTTTATTTTTTACTACTAAATTAGTCGATTATTAGTTTAGGTTGAGTGTTATGCCACCCTTGTACTTTTGTTTACTTATTTTAAGGGAGTCAGAGCGTTGCATGCGCTGAAGATTTCAGGTTTATTTTGTATTTCTTTTCTGTTAGTTAGTTCAGGATTTAGTCATGAGGTTCGTTTGTTTTGTTTCTTTCTTTGTTTTGGGTGACACTCTTATTTTTTTTCGTCTGAATTCCATAAATTTTACGACTTTTGAAATGCACTCCTGTTCCACTGGTCTTTCT
This sequence comes from Clariallabes melas, assembly GCA_030014275.1. Taxonomy (NCBI): domain Eukaryota; kingdom Metazoa; phylum Chordata; class Actinopteri; order Siluriformes; family Clariidae; genus Clariallabes; species Clariallabes melas. The sequence continues at coordinate 36,234,197 of JAQMYI010000034.1, read as the reverse complement.
TGGTCTGTTTCACACCCCACTGCAATTGTCTTTCCTGAATGTTGCGGCTCTCATCCTATTTAACATCATGCAGGTAACATTTATTGGTGGCAGCGGTGGGATAAATCCCTTATTAGGATGAGGTGAGACATATTGCTGCTGGCGTGATAACAGATCAATCTTGGACAGAGTATTGTTTGAATGGAAATTTGGAGACTTTTTAGTAAATGTGTCTGAAATCAGTATGGCCGACTTTGATCTGATCTGGATACTTTCATCAGTGCACCAAGTTTCGAGCAATTAGATGCATGTAGAGAGGATGATTTGTTGAGAGTTGCCGAGCACTTTCAAATTTCAGTAAGCAGACAGCGGTTAAAATGGGGTATTAAAGTGGTCGTCGTGCAGCATTTAGCATTAGTAGTCTACCTGACGCTGATGCTCACTCTTCTGGGGCAGGCGAAGGGGAAGCGAGTGGAGCTGCCACAGCAAAGATGTTCGCAGCCAAAGCTGCTTTACCGTCCTTTGAGCCCTTTTCTCCGACTGAGTTTGAGTCTGGAGGTGACGCACGCTTCAAAGTGCGTCTTGCGCGACTTCAGAGGGAAGAGTGTGAGCGGCAAGAGGAAAGTTGCGCCGAACGGGAATTGCGATTTGCAATTCGCCGACTTGAAATTGAGGCGGATAAAGAGGTCAAGCTGTGAGAGCTTGAACTGAATGCGGCCAGAGGCGCACTGCTCCCACTTGTGCAGCTTGCGCAGACAGTTGCAGTGACGACAGTCTCAGGGACAATCAGGTCCTCCGGGAGTATGTTTGACGTGAGTAAACCGATATCTCTTGTGACACTCTCAAGTCCGTACCTCAGTTCCGTGAAGCCGAAGTAGATTCTTATTTTCGTGTATTCGAACGAATTGCGTTTGCTCTGCAGTGGTCTAGAGATGTTTGGCCTTTACTATTACAGTGTCAGTTAACTGGAAAGGCTCAGAAAAGTATGCGCTGCTTTGTCTTTGGTTGATAGTTTTTGCAGATGAGTTCAGGTTATAATGTTTTTTCCTCAGCTCATACTGAGAAAGCTTTGCCAGCTTTGACTATTTTTAAAGACCAGTCACGTTTGAAAAGTAATGCTACAAAATCTAGAGAGGATCGAGAGTGCTTTTATTGTTACAAACTAGGGCATGTTATTGCTGATTGCCTTGCACTAAAACGCAAACAACAAGGCACCAGTACGAAAAGTGTGACCTTCGTAAAATCTGTTGATGGTGTTGAGGTTGAAAGGCATGACAAGCTTGATGCCACCTATCAACCTTTTCTAATGGAGGGTTGGTGTCTGTCGAGGACAACCTTACTAATCAGGTAAAAGTAAAAATACTCCGTGATACTGGCGCCAACTTATCGTTCATAATGACTAATGCATTGCCTTGTCCTGAACAAATGTGTTGGTTCGAAGTATTGGAATGGGCACTGTTAAAGTTCCTCTGCATTGGATTTATTTAAAATCAGATTTGTTTACTGGTTTTGTGAAAGTTGGAGGGGGTGAACTTTATTTTTGGCATTGACATAGCTGGTGGCAGGGTTATGCCATTGTTAGAAGTTTGTGACAAACCTAAACTGTCTACATCTGTAGATGAATTATCAGAAAGTTCGCAGAAGTTTCTCCTGCCTGTGCAATTACATGTGCTCAGGCTTGTAAATTTGCTGATGCAGATGAGCTAGTCTCTACTTTTATGGCCCCTTTGTTTGCGAATGATTCGTTGATGATTGATAATAAAATTAAAGGGAAATCTCATTCAAATTCAGACAATTTACAATTGCATGTAACACGTAATAACCTTATCGCTGCTCAAAAAGATTCTGTTGTTTCCCTAGAGGTGGCACATGAGAGAAAAAATGCTTTTTGCATGGAGAATGGAGTGTTGATGCGTAGGTGGTGCTCTGATACTTCAGATGATGTTGAATGGAATGTGGCAAGCCAAATTGTCATTTCCGTATGTTACAAACAGACTGTACTCTCTTTGGCTCACAAACATAATTTATCTGGTCACTTGGGTGTTAAGAAAATGTATCATCGTATTTTGAAACACTTTTTATGGCCTCGGTTAAAGACTGATGTAGCAAAGTACTGTAGAACGTGTCAGACCTGTCAATTTTCGGGTAAGCCAAACCAGACTATTCCGTGTGCTCCATTAGTTCCCATACCAGTTTTGAGGTAGCCGTTTGAGCATGTTATTGTCAATTGTGTGGGTCGTTTGCCCAAAAGAAAAGCCGGTAATCAATACCTATTGACGATAATCTGCGTAGCGACCCGTTTTCCTGAAGCCATTCCACTTTGGAAAATAATGCCACCTGTGATAATTCAAGCACTAGTGAAGTTTTTTTCATTATTTGAACTGCCCAACGTTGTACAGACTGACCAAGGTACAAATTTTATGTTTTTGCTCAAGTGTTAAAAACTTAAAAGATTTCTCACAAGACTTCAAGTGCCCATCATCCAGAGAGCCAAGGAGCCCCGGAACACTTTCACCAGACTCTAAATGCTATGCTTTGCAAATATTGTCTGGACAGGTAAGGATTGGGACGAGAGTACACCACTAGTTTTGTTTGCTGTTAGGGAAGCAGTGCAAGATAGTTTAAGATTTAGTCCTGCGGATCTTGTATTTAGTCACAGTGTGAGAGGTCCACTCAAGATGACATGTTATCTGTAGAAACAAGTGATAAAATGAACGTGCTGAATTATGTAAGTAAATTTCGCGAAAGACTGTATAACCCGTTCAGTAGCGACAGAGGCGTTGGTAAATGCACAACTTACAATGAAGAGTCACTTCGACCAAAAGTCTGTTTCGCGTGATTTTTAAAGAAGGTGATCAAGTGCTAGTTTTATTGCCGGATGTCGTTTCTGCTTTTTCTGCACATTTTTCAGGACAGTACAAAGTGTTAAAGAAATTGAGTGATACAGATTACATAATTTGTACCCCTGATCAGCGAATGAAATCTTGTTTATGTCATGTGAACATGCTGAAGGCATATCACATTCGAGAACCTTTGAAGGATGTTGCAGAGGTAAAACAACCTGAGGTGGCTAATGTACCTGTTGCTGTGTTGTCTTGTGGTGTGACTCCAGCCTCCACATCATTTTATACTGAGTCTACCATTTCACTTTTGGTTGGATTAAAGAATGAGTGAGCAGCCATCCCAGTAAAATCTTCCCTTATCCGCACAAACAACAATGTTCTGCATTTCATTGGAGATCATAATTTTGTTCAGTATCAGTTATTTCTGTTTAAATATCAGCTGTCTTTATTGTTTATGTGTATGTTTGTCTTTATTGTTCCGTACATAATTGTTTATGTACGGAAAAGGAGATAGGAAGTAAATTCTGGCTTTCATAGGAGGCCTATTAGAAGAGTTTCTCTTCTAACCAACATATACCGCATATGCCATACTTCTGTTGGTCAAGAACAGTAAACTCGAATGTTTAAACTTGACTGTCAAAAGGTGACATTAATAGGGATGGAAAACATTGTGTCATGAAGATAATTTGGAGAGAGTTCAGTGTGATGCTCAGTCTACCATTAAACAATACTGCAACACTTTAAGCAAACTTGGCTCAGAAAAAGAGGGTGTCAGCTTGTATTTTTTGGACAACATTTTTCCCAGACTTCACAAATTTGCATCACTTATTGAGCTTCCAGCAAGTGAGATCACCAACCCAACACCAATGTCTACTTTTTACTCTTGGTCATGTCATTTTTATTTTGCAACGATTGTTATTATGCAATCATTTTTGCTTTTTTTTTTTTCAATAAACAAGCTGAGGGTGACAGTGGCAAGGAAAGACTCTTTGTGATGACAAAAGGAAGAAACCTTGAAAGGAACCAGACTCAAAGAAACCATGCTCACTTCGGTGGTAGCGGATAACAGACATTGATCTGCATTGTCATACTGAGTGTTAGGTGGGTAGAAATTCAATGTAAGTACAGTGCCTTACAAAAGTATTCATACACCTTGAACTTTTTCACATTTTGTCACATTACAACCACAAATGTAAATGTGCTTTATGGGGATTTTATTTGATCCAGTGGAACTAATTGCCTTCAGAAGCCACCTACTGTAATTAGAGTCCACCTGTGTGTAATTTAATCTAATTATAAAAACAGCTGTTCTGTGAAGCCCTCAGAGGTTTGTTAGTGAACATTAGTGAACAAACAGCATCATCAAGGAACACATCAGACATGTCTGGGATAAAGTGGAGAAGTTTAAAGCAGGGTTAGGTAATAAAAATATCCCAAGCTTTGGACATCACATGAAATACTGTTCATTCCATCATCCAAAAATGGAAAGAGTATTGCACAACTGCAAACCTACCAAGGCATGGACCACCACAGCTCAGGTGGAAGAATCTGTCCACAAAACAACTATTAGTCATGCACTCCACAAATCTCACCTTTAGGGAAGAGTGGCAAGTAGAAAGTCATTGTTAAAAGAAAGCCGTAAGAAGTCCTGTTGGTCGTTTGTGACAAGCCGTGGGGGAACACAGCAAACATGTGGAAGAAGGTGCTATGTTTAGATAGGACAAAAATGTAACTTTTTGGCCTAAATGCTAAATCACATTGCCCTGAACACCAGGGAAGCTGGTCAGAGTTGAGGGGAAGATGGAGCCAAATACAGGGCAATCTTTTAAAAATCCTGTTAGAGTCTACAAAAGTCTTGAGACTGTTGTGGTGGTTCACCTTCCAGCAGGACAATGAGTCTAAACATACAGCCAGAGCTACAATGGAATAATATCAAAGCCAGAATCTAGACCTAAATTCAGTTGAGAACCTGGGCAAGACTTGAAAATTGCTATTTACAGAAACTCTATATTTAATCTGACTGAACTTGAGCTATTTTGCAAAGAAAAATAGGCAACAATTTCAATTTCTAAATCTGCAAAGCTGGTAGAGACATAACCCAAAAGACTTGAAGCTGTAAATGCAGTGAAAGGTGGTTATACAAAGTATTGTCTCAAGGAGGCTGAATACAAATGCACATCACACTTTTCTGATATTCATTTGTAAAAAAATAAATAAAAAGGAATGAGACTCTACCTCTTCTCGTCTTACACAGTAACCCTTTCTCCTCTCTTATTTGAGTTTCTCACACACACACACTAATGGAAACACTGCATGATCGGGAAAATTAACAAGGAACATCTCTAATGACACTCGAGTGACATGGAATCACTGCTGTAAAGTAAAAATAAAACAAATTAACCTGCACGTTATCTTTGAAAAGAAGTGTTTCCATTAGAGATAGTGTGTGTGTGTGTGTGTGTGTGTGTGTGTGTGTGTGTGTGTGTGTGTGTGTGTGTGTGTGTGTGTGTGTGT
>JAQMYI010000034.1:36153997-36169024 GCA_030014275.1 Clariallabes melas | reverse complement strand
CACATACACACACACATACACACACACATACACACACACATACACACACACATACACACACACATACACACACACACCTCAGACAGGAAGTGGATAGAGAGGAAGAGATCACTGCAGGAGACAAGCTCAAGGTCATCACATCAGACCTAGCATTCTTCGAGAGAGACCTTTCACCATCAGCACCAAACACACACTGCTTTATCAATGGCCGCCTGAGTATAATATGGAAACTATGATGAAACTGATGATAAGGACACAATAAACTAAGTAGTGCTAGTTGCGGTTGTTAATTAGTGTCCTGCTCAAAGTCTATTTGAGGAGGTTGTGAGTTTAAATCCCAGGAGAGCCCTTAATCAACTCCTAAATACACTGTAGATTCTGACTAATTTGTATAAAATAGAAATAAGAAAGTAACATTATTTAAAAATAGTCTATTGTATTAACACTGCTGTATTTGAAAAATATATTATTTTTAGATAGATAGAGTAGATACGAGGGTAAGTAAAAAAATATCCACTTTTTCGTTATATTAGACCTTCTAGTGGCCGCAACGTCTCATCAGCGCTTTCTGTTCAAGGCTCCAGTCTCCCTGGTCACCACTGTGCTTATAATTTACACTAAAGTAGAGCAACGTGCCGTGATTCATTTCTTGTGATCTGAGGGTGTACCTGGTGCTTATTTTCAGTATGGAGTGTTTTGTTGTAAAGAAGTGTGTATGAATGGATTGAGAAATTCAAGTAAGGTCATAAGTGTTAGCCATCAAGAGGGAGCACTTCAAAGAGGCAAAAACTTCTTATTGAGGTGTTAAAGCGCCCTCCCTATAGTCCTGATCTCACGCCTTCAGACTTTCACCTGGTCGGTCGCTTGAAATCAGCCCTACGAGGATGAAGATTCACTTCTGATGAAGAACTGAAGACAGTGGTGTCGTGGCTCATAGCTCAGACTAAAGCATTTTTAATGAGGGATGATGGATTTGAAAGCTTGTTGACAGAAGGACAACGTGTATTGAAAAGCAAGGGGATTATGTCGAAAAAATTATGCATTTGTCTTTTCTAAAAATTAGTTATAACACATTCTACAGCCAGAGTGCGAATAATTTTTGACTCAACCTCATAGATAGATAGATAGATAGATAGATAGATAGATAGATAGATAGGACATTTCTATAGGACTATTTCTTGAAATTCTGGAAATCCCAGAAATTTGTTTAATAAGTAATATCATAACGAGAAAATTCAAAGAAATTAAATAGCTATTTCATTTAAAATAAATTATGTTTATTTCATGCACGTGTCCTCTGATAAATGTTGCTGGTTAAAGAATAAATAAATACAATCCCACTGTGCCGTTCTGTTCTGGTCAAAAGGTGTTGATTAATTCTCTGTAACAGCAGCTCATATCTGTTGATGCTCACGCTGACATGTTGTCGTTTCCATAGTAACAGCTGACTTATAGGGACATGTACAGAGCATCAGCCGCATAAATGGACTGTTGATTGAGGTGAAGTTTTTTAGTAAGGAGATGTTAGTGTAACATGGTATGACTCGTGGAAGGAGTCTCCAGTGTCAGCGCTTTGTAACACTCAGAACTGAAGCTGTTGGTTGTTTTAGACCTTCAGGACGGAGAGGTTTACGCTTCTTTGTGGTTTCTCAGCCTTGTTTATTTTTTGTTTTATTAATAAAATTAACAAAAGAGGGAAAAATTAAGACTGGTAAGGGAACAACCGTGTGTGTGTGTGTGTGTGTGTGTTATAAATGCCTCTGAATTGCATGTTTACAGTTGTGTTCCTGCAGCACTTCATTAATAGCCAAATCCTTTGTTGAGTTTGGTTGTTTATTGTGGGACTTTCAATAGAGTGGCAATGTATTGCTCTATTATTGTGTGTGTGTGTGTGTGTTATATATTTAGCTGTGGCGAGTGTGTGTTAGCGTCAGGCAGGCGCCAGGATATCCCTGTTCTTCTGGGGGAAATGCCTGCCACTACCTGTTATGTACAGCACAGAGGAAGGAGACGCAGCGGACACACACATACACACACACACACACACACACACACACACATCATACATACAGTGTAGCCAGAAATGATTAGGACCTAACCTGTGTGTGTGTGTTCATCCTACATATTTGAGTGTATTAATGTGTTTGTGTTAATCTGACTATACTACCTGTGCATTTCATATAGACACATTCTTCATGTCTCTCTGGGATTCGGGTCTGCATGACGATCACTTCGTTACTTCCACTCTGTTACCATTTTATAACAGCTTTCGCTGACGGTTTCAGACAACAGAGGTCCTGGAGAAGAACTTTCGACCTGATGTCTTGAGGTGCTGCTTCAGTATTTCTAAATCCTCCTTTCTCATGGTGATGCCTACTTTGATGCTGCCATCCCCATGCTTCGCAGTTACGATGGAGTTCTTTACCCAAAGCCTCACTCTTTTCCCTTTACACATAGCAATGATCATTAAGGTCAAACAGCTTGATCAATTTTTATCCTCCAAACTATTGTCATCATCATCCTGGTCATCTGTTCACAACAATCTTTCTTCATTTCAGTCTTAGACAAGTAGCAGCTTCTTCCTTAGGTGGACAGCCTTTCAGATCATAGTAATGCAGAACCCCCCTTTTTGTTACACGATGCCACCAAATCATTCACCAGTTCTTGTGTTGTGTTATTGGGGTTTGGTTCAAGTTGTTGGCATCCTGAATGATACAGTGCCCCAAAAATTGCTTACGGAGTGTTTGTACATAAACTCAAGGCACCTGAAGATGTTTCTAAGGAGGAGCTGGTCTTGTGGAGATCCATCATTTTTATCCAAGGTCTTGCTCGAGTTGTTTGGATTTTCTAATAGTATAAAAGTTAAACTACCGGTGTAACATCACTCCCAAATAACCTCTAATTATGATCAGCCATGAGAAGCTCTGATGCTTCTAAAAGTCATTAAATCCACTTCTGTAATCCGCCAGACTGTTTAACGATGAAGTCAAATTAGTCTGCGTAAAATTCTGACTCCCTGGAAATCGCTTCATCTTTTAGTTTTGATTACAGAACACAAGGTGGCGTCAGGCTGATGCATGTGGAATCTGGGAGATTCCTCATGCTTCCAGAACCACTTTTTCACACTTTGTATCTCATTCCTGGAATACACACTTGCTCCATAAATGTGATAACCTGGTGATTCAGTACATTCAGGTCGTCAGCTGACTTCATTTTATTGCCCCATAACGTTGCTGAGTCTCGACCTGAGTAACTGATCAACCCCAGATCATAACACTGTCTCCAGAGGCTTGTACAGTGGACACTATACATGATGGAGCATCGCTTCATGTCCTTCCCTTCTTACCCTGACACGCCCATCACTCTGGAATAGGGTCAGTCTGGACTCATCAGGTCACATGACCTTTTTCCATCACTCTGAAGTCCAGTCTTTATGCTCCCAAACAAAAACTGAAGCCTTTTTTCTGATGAGTCTCACTAACAAGTGGTTTTCTTATGGACACACAGCTGTTTAGTCCCGATCCTGTGAGTTCATCATACTGTGTGCGTGTGTGTGTATGGAAACGCTCTTACTGTCACTATTAAACATAGCTCTGGTTTTTACTGTTGATGTCTTTTTTTTGCCAACGTCACAGTGTTTAAGTCATCTCCATCCATGATTTATTTTTAAATTCCTTCTACAAAGTTAATGGTTCAGGGTTAGTTTTGGCCAGTCGGTGTATAAAGAATTAAAGCTGAACACAGTCTCATCTCTGATCGATTGTTTTAAACGGACCCCTGATCTAAACAAAGCCGAGGCACTGATTGACTCTGCAAAGGAAATATAAGGTATTATGAAGTGACTGGAGCCTTGGTGGGTGGAAACGTTTAACCTTAGCAGTATGTCAATGGAAGGTTTTAACAAAGATAGGAGGACAAGTATGTACAGTGTGTGTGTGTGCAGGAGACAGGCTGTAATGTAGATACGGATGCAAGAGGATGTTTAACCAAGACAAGACTACAAGGCTCCAAAACCTTTGTGTGTGTGTGTGTGTGTACAAAGGGTGGGGTAACAGTCGTTCTGATTAACTGTTCTCCTTACAGTCTGTGTTTACAGAAAGTCACAGCACACACACACAGACGCACATATCTAATAATAGCTGAATTTAAGATCACTCTCCTCTGTAGACTCTATACGTGTGATGTTGGAATCTGTTTGATATCTAAAGCGATACGGTCGATGTGTAACGCCTCCTGGTGCTGAAATTACTCATAACATATGAATTATATCTGTAGCTCTAACCCTGTCCCCTGTGCAGTTGACATGAATAACAGTGTCATTAAAATTCCAACAGAGAAATTCAAAGTTAAATGTCCCCGTTTCAAGGAAGAGCAGGACAATGGTGCTTTCCCTGGAATTTCTCAGATCCAAACCCATTATCTTTTGATGAGAGGGCGAGGCCGTGCAATTGAGACAATCCTAAGTCACATGTTCTCACAGAAATGAACATCCGAGCTCGTCTAACTCTTGGGATACTCGTCCTAAACTAAAGGGATGATACCGAAAGGCTAAACATTAAAAATATGAAAATGCTGAATTCAAGATGAACTTTAGTCCCTACACTCACGTCCTCAGAGGGATCAGCTTTCCTGAGTGGAAAGTGTGTACTTGTGCGCTTTATCTCCGGGAGTTTAGCCTGAACCCGTCGCGCCATTCATTTTTATTAAATGGAATTTCAAGCATCTCGTTCATAAAGTTGGCCGTGTGTTTTATCTTCAACAACAACAGTGCTGGAACGGACCAGAGTCGGTCCACGTTCTGCAGAAACAGTTCACCAGCTTCAGAACTTAACCACTATAGCGCGACATAAAATCCCACTTCCTCCGTGTGGAGGAAATCAAACGCTGTCTTTCACACTGTGCTCATTATGGGTTGCCAGATCACACTAATTCAATTATTATTATCATAATGACTGAATCCAAACCCCCTACAGCAAGAGGCTTTTATAAAGTTTAAACCGGTCTGTGTGTTAATACGTATACATCAAGAATGACATTATCTCTCTCTTTTACACACACACACACACACACACACACACACACACACACACACACACACACACACACACAGCTAAAGGTCATGAACGGCCGGCCTTTTCATGCTACAGGGAATTAAACGCAAATCCAATGGAAATTAAATGTGTGAGAAGAAATACAGAGAATGGAGGACTGGAGAGAGAGAGAGAGAGAGAGAGAGAGAGACAGGTTGAGCTGCATGGGAGGGGTGGAAGGAAGGAAGGATGAATGGAAGAGAGTGGAAGGAAACCCAGTGAGATTACAGCACACCAAAAAAAGACAGAGAAACAGAGAGAGAGAGAGAGAGAGAGAGAAAAGGAGACAGATGTTTATGTTGGAACAAACACAGTATGTAAGGGGCGTCACTGGGTTTCTGGGAACAAGGATTATTAATAACATACTTCCCCCTTACTGTGAGGAAGGGGGCGGGGTCAGTGCTCTCACTGTAATGTCAATCAACAGCACTCGGCCAATCAGATTCTTCCCTGCTGCTTCCACTTAAAGGGATGCTGGTACGATTAATAACGCAGGACAAAAATAAGTCAGTTTGTGAAAAAGTTTGTCAAAGAGGAAGTGTTTTTTTTTTTTTAATACAGCCGTGCTGAAATTACACACACACACACACACACACACACACACACACACACACACACACACAGAGTGTGTAAGAGAGAGATTCATGAACAGAGAAGTGGAATGGACAGAGCAAAATTGGAAACAACAAATAAATAAAAAAAAGTAAAAAAAACACAACAGAACTGAAAATAGAATAAAAGTTTATAGAACAGAAAACTGAATAGAATAGAAATGTGTCTCTTTGATGTGACCTCAGACTTTAACTTTCAGTTACAGATCAGGTTCACTGTTCATCAGAACACACACACACACACACACACGTCTGTGTACAGGATACATCTGTGTGTCTCTCATTCTCTTACTGTCTCTCTGACCGGCTCTTCCTCCCTGACTGTCTCACTCTCTCTCATTACCTCTCTCTCCAGCTGTCTCACTCTCTCTCTCTCTCTCTCTCTGTCTTACTGTCTCTGACTGCCAAGATTTAAGATTGAGTGGTGCTTCATTGGCAGGACACATATTTACACTTGTATTGCTGAAGTTCAGAAATAAGCCACAATAAAATAGCAGGATAGTTAAAAAAAATAATAAAATAATAATAAGGAGAGTAGATCGAAACAGAATAGCATAAAAAAGAATAATTATAAAATATAAAATACATGTATTTTAAAAAAAAAGACATTTAGTTCTGCATGTACAGATGACGTGACACTTCATCTTTCACTCACACTCTTCTTAATTCTCCGGCCATCTCTCTCTCTCTCTACTGTCCCTCTGACTGCCTTTATCTCTCGGATTATTTAATTCTCTCACCATCTTTTCTGTCTCTCTTTCTCTCTCCTTATTGTTTTATGTGACTTGCTCTCTGTCTGACTTTCATGTTCTTTCTGACAATTTCTCTCTCTCTCTTACTGTCTCTCTGTCTCTGACCATCTTCTTCTTCTTCTTCTTCTTCTTTGTTTAACGGCGGTTGAAATCCAGTAGGTTACATTACCGCCAGCTGTATGTCTCACTCTTCCTCATCACTCCGCCTCTTAAAGCCGATTGTCCAGTCCAACTTTACTTAGAAAATGTCTCCTGCTTCTTTCCCTGATCGTAATCTCAAACTCTTCATCTGCTTTTATCTGGCGCTCCCGCACATTCTTTCTGTCCTGTAAGATGCATCAGCGCCACCTATAGGTCTCTCTGTCCCTCTCCTCAGCTTATCTGTCCTTTAAAAACAACATTGAAGGCTTCCTTCCCTTCCCTCTGTCTCTCTCTCTCTCTCTCTCTCTCTCTCTCACTGTCTCTCTTCCTTTTATAAACTCTCTCACCATTTGTCTTACTGTCTCATTGTCTTTCTGACTGTCTCCATCTCTCTGACTCCTCGTGGTCTCTGACCGTTTTTCTCGCCCACTTAATGTCTCTGTCTTACTGTCTCTCTCTCTCTCTCATTCTCTTCCTGTCTCTCTGATGATTAGTCCCTCACTACCTGTCTGTCCCTCTGACTGTCCTCCTCTTACTTTCTAGTTGCTATAACAACTAGTTTAGTCTGGACTAATATATTGATCATATTACAGGAATGATAACTCACGTCACTCATGCTGTGTGTGTGTGTGTGTGTGTGTGTGTGTGTGTTGCAGGTTTCATGCTGGTGATCGGTCTGGTGTCGTTCTACAGGATCGGGCCGCGTACAAACCTGTCCTACTCGTGCTACGTGAACATCGCGGCGTGTCTCTTGGCCACGCTGGCCGCCGCCATGCTGATCTGGAACATCCTGCACCGGCGTGACGACTGCACCGGGCCGCCCGTCATCGTCATCAGGCGCTCGCTCGCCATGAACTTCACACCGCGCATAGAAAACGAATATGTGGAGTCGCCGTGCTGACACACACACACAGGCACAACACGCATGTGGAACTCTTACGGCAGAGCCACACACACACACACTGAAAAATAAGTTTTAAGGATTTAAGATGTATAACTAGCTAGCTAACTGTAAAGTAATATTTAATAACAGCAACAGCGCTTCTGAATTCTGATTGGCCAGAAGGTGATGATTAGTTTTCTATAACAGTAGCTCTGACAGTAGTGCAGGTTTATATTAATGCACTCGCTCTATAGTAACGGCTCGTTCACACGGGCGTGTGCTGCACGCTTTTTAAAAATCCTCTGCCATGTGTGGAAGGAGTCTCCAGTGTCAGCGCTTTATAACAGCTTTATGTTTTCATCATCGTCAGGACAGAGGAGTCTGCGCTACTTTGTGGTTTCTCAGTAACATTACAAGAGAAAAAAAGCGAGAAGAAGTGAGGAAACGACTGGAACTAATTATAAACAAGTAAAAATGTGTCGTGTTCTTCAGGAGATACACAACAAGTGTGACGTAAGAGGAATAAAAGACTTAGCGAGGTTCTGTTACAGGAAAATAATCAACACTGGGGTGTTAACGGGAACTTTGCTTCATCACACCACAGAATCACTTTGTATTTTACTATAACACACACACACACACACACACACACACACACACACACACGTGTATATTAGTTAAATAACTTATGCAATGTATAATATTTATAAATTATAAAGATGTTGGACAACACATATTCTTATTAGTGGACACACAGAAGCTTCAAGTGTTAGAGAACAATAAAACATAAAGCACACACACTCTCTGACACACACACACACACACCGAAGTGGACCGAAGTGATCTTATCCCTGTTAGCGGACTCCTTCATGGATATCCTGTATATCAACCCCGCCCCTGCTCCGCCCCTGCTCCACCCCTGCCCCGCCCATCTGTCTCTCTCCGAGTCCACATCCACGTTTCCCGCACATCAAGCTGGATCTTGACTTTAATCTACTCTCCACACTCACACCTTTTAAAAAAAATAAAATATATATATAGATATGTAAAGACAGTAAATGTATAAGTTGGTACCAAAGAAGAAGTTGTAAAGTCAGTGCTGTGGCCTTAAACACGTCGCTGCCGGCTGTAGGTGATCACTAACAGAGTGTAGATCTGTACAGTAGCTCAGTAACGTAGAGATGGCGAGGCGTCTCGTCACTAGTCCGCTTAAGGTACCTGTATTTAACTCTATAGAGTTGTGCTGAGTATATTATAGAATTTAATTCCAGATATAATATCCACGTACACACCAGCACTCTATACAACCAGTCACCTTTACCCTGACCAGGAGTTATTATTATTATTATTATTATTATTATTAAAACAAAATGAATGACATATTATTAAAAATAAGGAAAATAATAATAATAATTAAAAAAAACTTTACTACAACTGTTTTCAGTCTGAGACTTGTTTGTGTGTTATCTTGGGTATATTAGAGGTCAAAGGTTAAAGGTCGGGATCAGGAAGGATTCCGATGACCAGTTATACAACCGGCTATGTGTCACTTGCGCAGGAACCAGTACAATAGTTCCCTGTGTGTGTGTGTGTGTGTGTGTGTGTGTGTGTGTGTGTGTGCTGAAAATAGCCATCAATAGCTGCTCACCCTAAAGCTGTCATCACCTGTGTTAAATCCTGTTCTTTTCCCCCTTTCTTCTGACTGACACACACACACACACACACACACACACACAGAGTACATATGAGGAAAAAACATGATCCGTGATGTTTGTTCCATTTTAGTGGTGCAGTGTGACGTTGTTGCTTTGGGTACACAGCTATAAAAGAGACTCGAGGAGGAAACGCTTTTTTAGCGGAAGAAGTGACCAAGCGGATATTTAACACATTGTATCAGCCTGGCTTTACGACTCATCTGAGCTCAGTAAAGTAACACATCGCACAATGTAATGAGGCGCCAGGTATTACTGTACGACTGGTAATAATATTACCGTGACCCAATCACCGGCGTGACCTTACCAGCACCTTACCCTGGACTGCGTACTGAGTAAAGGAAAAGCAATAAAAGGTGAAAGGGAAGGAAGAAAAACTAACAGCGTTATGGTTGTGTAACTGATCAAAGGAAAATGTTTTATAGGTAAAAAGCTATTGTTACTGCAACACTTCTGTCATCCTCAAGCTTCTGCTTCATTCATGGTTTATAGCTATGAATAGTGGAACTGGATTGTCAGCATTTTTCACTATTTTATCATATAAAATTCATAAAACAAATTAAACACTATGCAATGACAATGACAAAATAGATAAAATAGTTTACATTTTTTATATTATAGATAAAAGAAGGTTTGTTATAGCATACTTTAAGAAAAAACATATGCAAACTTCACAATAAACACAATTCAACTTTATTAGCACGGTGGGTCATATTATTGATGAATATTGGTCCATAAACGTTAGTACAAAGTTTTGTTGTTGTTATTGTTAATACCTTCAGCTTTATTTCGAAGCGGTTTGACAAAAGTGTTGCTTTAACCATTGAGGAATTACAGCCACCTTCATACACAAACTCCCAGCTTGTTTAATAGAACAAACTAACGTTATTCCTAACATAAGGATTGTCTTTAATACTTGGATGAAAATCCTGTGCGATCAACGTCAGCCTTCAGCTGCAGCTTGTTTGTGGATTTTTCTGCCAGCTCATGCTTGTCTTCAGTAAGTGAAAAGCTTCCTCTACTGGGTTGAGAGCAGGTGACTGACTTGGCCGGTGAAGAATATTCTATTTATTTCCCTTGAGAATCTCTTGGGTGACTTTCACTGTATGTTTTCGGTCATTATCCATCTGCAATATGAAGCAGCACTCTATCAGTTTCACAGCATTTGGCAGAATCTGAGCAGTGTGTAGAGGCCTATACACTTCAGGATTCATCCAGCTCATTTTATCCGCAGTCGGGTCATCAGGAAACACCAGTGACCCGGTTCCACTGGCAGCGATACGCTCTTATGCCATAACACTACCTCCACCATGTTTGACAGATGATGTGGTGTTTTTGATGATAAGCTGTTCCTTCCTTTCTCATATGTTTCTCTTCTCATCATTCTGGTACACGTTAACTTTCTGTTCTTGAGTGGTACCAAAAGTTTTGCACCTCGTTGTGAAGCGTCTGTATTTACTTCATAAAGCCATCACTTGACTGTAGACTTTGATAATGACTCGCCGACCTCCTCAAGGGTGTTCTTGATTTGACTAGATGTTGTGAAAATATTTAATAAACTTCCAAACTGTTGTATTGGCCAAGTTTTTTTGCGATCTGTCTGATCTGTTCACTTGCATAGACACCTCTGTGGACCTCATGTTGAGAGTTCGAGTGAACAGCTACTGAATGCAAATGTAACACTCAGAACCACCTCCAGGCCTTTCATCTGTAATGAGTGAGAAGGGCCAAACCTGGCCATGCACCTGCTTGTCAGCCATTTGTTCCATTATTTATGAGCCAGTATTTATTTGTATATGAAAATGACTGTGATTCCTGAGTGGATAACGCCACACTTTGGTCATTACCTTGAATCAAGGCTGAAAGTCTTGACTTCACTTGCATCTTGAGTGTTTCACTTCACTTTGAATATGTTGGTCTAGAGCCAAAAACACATCTTTGCTCCAAAATTTATGGACCAGACTGTATCAGCAATGCTGCCAAGAATCATAAGTACTGCTGACTCCCTGCATGTGATGATAATCTCTAATATTCTTTACATGGCTGAGCTATGAGGTATAAAAAACAGTTCTAAAAGCAACTAAACACTGAACCCAGGGTGAAGCATGGTGATGTCAGCACTACACTATAGAGCTGCTTTTCTTCAGCTTCAGCTCGGACTGAGACTCTAGTCAAGATATAGAGACTTGTGGCCATCGCCATACAACCATTGTTTCTAATATAACACCTGCAGGCGTATGTTAGGGCCTTTTCACATCGTCAGGAACCTGGGCCCGAGAATGCTCGACCCCACAGTCCAGTTCATTTGATTAATGTGAACAGTGTGTACCGTACTTGAAAACGTGGTCTCGAGCTCGGCTCATGGGTACTCATAAAGGGTGAATCAGTAGTAAACAAAGTGGTGAACTAAGATCGATTTTGTTTTCTGAAGTTTATTATTTTATTTTTTTTTTAAGTGTTGTGTTGTTGATGACCCAAATGTACTCTTCTTACTTCCTGGCTACTAGAAAGCCACCTAAATGTATATACAGGTTTACCTGGGTACTGTACAACATTACTACTGTTAAAGCTGGCTAGCTGGGGAGTGGGAGGAGAACACAATCATACTCAGGCACTGTACAATGAACATACTATGAAACCAGCTAGATCTGAAGAGAACTTTCATTTTCCAGCAAATCCAAGTCAACAAAGGAACGGATTAAGAAGAGCGAGATCGCCAGTTTCTGATGGCCCAGTTACAGTCATGTTCTGCATCCTATAGATCCAGTGGAATGACATAAATACAGATGTGTACAAGAGATCTGCTCAATATCTGATATGTCTTGAGGTTGTAATACAGACTAAATGCTGAAAGTATTAGTAACTGCACATTCTTATGCACAAATACTCCTTCATAATGATATTTTTACTTTTCTCAAAAAAAAAAAAAAGTTACCACATTTCCATATCATATTAATTATACAGTTTACATACATGTGTGTGTTTATATAGAACCTGGTGTGTGTTAACGGTGAGGCTTCACACTTCAAACTGTGTATTGTGGTATTTTGATACGTCAGGTAGAACAAAAGTTTTCGTTACTTTTATAACGTGTAAGTTTTACCACTACCGGAATATCAGTATGATAAAATGTACGACAACTCTCAAAATAAGCATATTATTGTTTTTTTTAGGTTCACAACAATAAAAACATGTGACCGTGTGTATCTGTGTGTCCCAGTTTCAAATATTTTGCTCAGTCATGTTTGGGTAGTCAAACTAAAATTCAGTTCATCATATTGCCTATTTTGTACTAAATAAAAAGAGGATATTATTCTCTATACTGCACAAACCCGAGCCCTATATATGTACAAAAATATCTAAATAAATAATAACTAAAATACTCTGAGCTTTAAAGGCTACAGATGGAGAAACATCAGACGTGTTTTAGCTTTTTTTGAATTTTACATCATAAAATCCTGATATTTTCACAGGTGTATATAAACTTTTCATATCAACTGCACTTGATTTTTTTTGTCTTTTTCTCAAATTTCAAATATATGTCAAACCTGACGTTTTGACTGCTGGAGTTTTTTTCTTTTTTTTATTAAACCTTTGTTTTTGTTTTTTGGCCATGAACTTTTTTTCTTAAATTGTCGATCTATCAGAATATACGTACCTGACCTCTAACCCCAGAATGATTCCAATGCCAATGTACTAAAAGATTTAGGATTTAAAGTGTAAAGTTTAATTATCATTAATTATTTATTCCTTTCATCCCAGCAGTGTGAACTGGAGGTTGGAGCGAATGAGGCGCCAGTCTGTCTATCTGATCATCAAAGTATAAGATTTCCTAATGTCACTCCACCCCTCCACACACACAAAGATACTGCAACGGGTGGTGAGAGCTTGTGTGTGTGTGTGTGTGTGTGTGTGTGTGTGTGTGTGTGTGTGTGTGTGTGGTGAGGCATGTGCCCATCTGCACCTCTGCTGTTGACCGGCAACATAGGACATGCGCTATTCCAGTCTACGGTACAGAACAGGGAAGTGCACGTCTTTCTTTCTCATTCATTCACACACACACACACACGGTAATGAGAAGAACCTCAAACATTCAGCCATTCAGTGCAGGACAATGGCATCAGTGCCACCCTGACATGCTTTCAGCCAAGTGTGTGTGTGCGTGTTTTTGAAAAATGGGTTACATAAATATTTACCCCCCCTTGACATGTACCACGTTTGTAGCGTCTGAAGTGGACAAAATTGGGATTGTGTGCACTGGATATTCATCCACAGTAAAGCATGGTGGCGGTAGCTTTAACTAAACACATAGTCCTTCTTATGGACAAAGACTAGAGTGCTGTGTGTGTGTGTGCGTTTGTATGTTTTTCTTTGAGATTCTGCTCAACAAACGACAATAATATTGAAGTGACACAGGGCCAAGGTTATAGAACCTGCACTGTATTTTATTATATAGTTATATAGAAGTGGGAAATTAGTAAATGGTTAAGGTGTGCATGTGTGTGTGTGTGTGTGTGTGTGTACCTCTTGATGAGTTTGATGGCTCTGAAGGCCTCGTCCATGTCCCCGATGGTGAGGTAGAAGCTGAAGTTCAGCATGGCGTCTCTGGTCTGTTTCTCACAGCCCTCCAAGCCGACGAAGTCACGCAGAGCTCGTCGCACCACCATGTGGGCGGAGGAGGGAACTGCGGCAGGGGCCGGGGACGTCGCGTCATGCTCGCCGGGCTTTAATTTAAAAACAAAGTCATGATAATGATTCCCTTGGGCTTTTCTTTTAGAACTGCTTTGAATAATGAGTTTACTTTGCAGGATTTAGAGAAAGGAGTATTATTTGGAATGACACGGCCTGCACGGCATAAAATATTCAACCAAATTAACTGAACTAAACCGACAGCGAGCGATAGAGCAGATTTACTCACATGCGGGAGAAAGACTGCACCTCTCCGAAACAAGAGCTGATCGTTAAAGCAGATGGAGGTTAATGCAGAAAGAATAAGAAAAAAGTAAAACAAGCAAAAAAAGAGAAAAAATGCTGCTGATGGGGAAAGAAAAAACTAAACAGAAGAACAAAATGGAGAAGATGGAGCATAGTAGCAGTGTGTGTGTGTGTGTGTGTGTGTGTGTGTGTGTGTGTGTGTGTGTGTTTGTGGACCTTGCAGGTGTAGTAATAGTAAGGTGTATCCAGTGCCAGTAATCCCTGTAGAGCAGCTGGTCTGGGCTGAGAGTCCTGCAAGAGCAAGCCGTGTTCCTGAGTCACGAAGAACGTCACCACCAACACATCCACCTGTCAGAGAACATCACATCACATCTCATCATCACATCACCGCATCACACCATCACATCATCACACCATCACACCACATCACACCACATCACCACATCACATCACCACATCACATCACACCATCACATCACATCATCACATCACATCACACCATCACATCACATCACACCATCACATCACATCACATCATCACATCACATCACACCATCACATCACATCACATCACCACATCACATCACACCATCACATCACATCACCACATCACATCACACCATCACATCACATCACACCATCACATCACCACACCACATCACCACATCACATCACACCATCACATCCCATCACACCATCACACCACACCACATCACATCACCACATCACATCACATCACACCATCACACCACATCACATCACACCATCACACCACATCACATCACCACATCACACCACATCACATCACACCATCACATCACATCACATCACACCATCACACCACATCACATCATCACATCACACCACCACATCACACCATCACATCATAACAACCACCTCTCA
>JAQMYI010000034.1:36027082-36034569 GCA_030014275.1 Clariallabes melas | reverse complement strand
ATTTATTTTGGCCGCTGTCGCCTTTAAACGGCGGTGAGCGCGACGGTAATAACCATTCCGATGTGGTGACCACTGTAAGAAGTTTGTCAAAAAACATTCCTTTGTTAATCATCATGTTATTGATGTTTAATCCTGATCTCTTATCTCTACCTATCTGTGTAGATGAGATTAATTCTCCTGCTCCTGGGGTGTGTGTGGGTGTGTGAATGTTACCCCAATGGTCAAGTTTCATCCAGTTGTGATAACTTGACTCCTTCTCATGGAAGCTCAACTCAGACTAGTACACCTCCGTACACTGTTACAGTGGACACCAGCAGCTATAAACAAGGAGACACCATCACAGGTAAGACATGATGCTTTAGAGTCACTTGGATTACCCTGTGGTCACACAACCAAGAATTACATCTGAAGAAAATTTTCTTGATAAATGAATCCAAATGAATCCATGTCTTTCATGACTTCTTGGACCTATCCTACTGCACACGTGGTCTAATGGTTCTGCATGGAGATATATTTGACAAAGAATAAGGCTTGTAAGGAAGTAGCAAATCTCTTTGGTGCCTCTGGTGAGTTTATGTAGTACATTTATGTAGGACAGCAAAGCTAGTTCAAAGCCCTGCAAGCAACATATACACTGATCAGCTATAGTTTTGTGTCCACCTACCTAATATTGAGTGGGTTCCTCTTTTTCCACCAAAAGGAAAAAGGATGTACTGTATACAGTCATGTAGCAATTGCAATTTGGCCATTGTCAAAGTTGTTCAAATCGATACCTTTCCCTGTATTCTTTTTCCCTGCTTACAACACATAAACATCAGGGAAAAAATGTTCACTTGCTGCCTAATATATTTCCCCCACTTCCAGATGCCTTTGTAACTACAGTAGATAATGTAACTGTAGTTACTGAGACAAGCGTCAAATTGCGATGTCTGGATGACTGAGCCAGAGCAACTCCAAAAGCAGCTCTTATGGGATGTCTTGGTCTGCCTGGGTCAGATCCTATTAAAAATGATTTAAGGAAGGAAATTATTGAACTGGTGACAGGGACATGGGCAGCCAAGACTCACATATGCGTGTATTCTGTGCCTATAGCTTAAATTGCTGAAAAGATTAATGCTGGTTCTGGCAGGCAGGTGTCAGAACATATAGCATCACTGTTTGGTTAGACAATGTGGGACCTAGTCTATGAGGTGGGTGGTCATAAAGTTATGATGAATCAGTGGACATCAATCAAACAGTTACCATAATTTGAATTCGTTAGTTTTTGAAGATGTGTAAAGCATGGAGTTACTAATATTTCTCATTAAAAAAAGTGGGTGACCACATGCACAAGCAACAGATGTTTCACTACACATCCACACAAATTACTTAGAGTTTACAAGCAATTGAACACACCATCCATTACTGTAATACACACCTTAAAACCTCTGGTGTCTGAGACCTTCATTACAGTTGAGTTTGATTCAACGGTCTTCTTATATTTGTGTAAATTTCAAATCTCTACAATTTTTTGCTTATTTTTTGGAGCACAAATTGGTCTTTCATAAATTCATGGAATTTATTTTAATATGTTAGAATCACTCTTAAATGTCTATCAAAGTACACATATAAGAAAATGCAATTTACAACTCACACAGAAAATGCAAAATAAACCAAACTCGCAAATTGTTTTGGACACAAAACTGAGTGGATGAAAGTCTAAGAACATGTCAATAACACCCCTGCTGCATCTACTATCTGATCTGAGTAAGCAGGCTAAAATGTCACAGTATAAAATGTCACATTAGGCATCTAATAATATTTTATACACATAAATTCAGTATTTCTAAAAGCAAAACCAAAGATGAGTTTGGCTGTTTCCTTCAGTCTGAATATGAATCTTTTTTATCTTGTTTAATGTATGTTTTTTGACTCTTGCTATTTTATGTATATTTGTCTAGTTTCTAGTTAAGACTGTACTTGTTTGGGTCAAATGGCTTCTACTGTATACTATCTGATACTGTGTGAAGTTCAGTAATCCTATCGCTCTAATAAATAGACAATGCAAACTGGCTCTAAACCTTAAGCTCAGCATGGGGAGTTTATTACTCGTACACACAGGAAGGTTGAATAAAAAAGCTTCTGATTAATTATTAATAAATAGGCTAGCCATTTAAGCAGCAGCATCGGTATTGATGTATTCCAAAAAATTTTAATGAACAATTGGATCATTGGCAGACTAAGACATGCTTCATGTGAAGAAGGCAAGAGAATAACGATATAGGAGAGTGCCCAGCCCTGTACCTAAGCTCATGTTACCAAAGAGGAGAGCCATTTTTTCTAAAGAATATAAAGACCAACAAGTAAACATATAAAACTAGAATCAAGAAAACAAAAGAACCCACAATGTAAAATGCCTGTCTTTACTCAGTCAGACTTTACTCAGTTGGCTAAAACAAAGAATTGCAGCTATGAGACTAATACAGCTATCAAGTAACAAATACGTAAATCCATCAGTTGATCTTTGGTGAAGGTGTTTGGTGTCGTTCCAAACCAATAAGGTAGGAGGATGTGGCATAACATCTGACGGGCTTTTGATATTTAAATACAATAAAAGAGTTTTAATTAAGTCAAGTGATGCTTTAGAAGAATTAAATTAGGAAACTAACCATTATGACTGTCTTTGCAGTGACTCTGAGTGCGACCTCCGGGAGTTTTAAAGGGTTTATCCTGGAAGCGAGGCAGGTGGGAGGGAACAACGCCATTGGTTCCTTCAGTCTGGTGGGCACCAACTCCCAGCTCTTGACCTGCTTTGGAGTGTCTGTAAGTTTCCTTCATTAGATTATTTCACACAATCTGCACACTTAGTTAATTAGACAAAGACGTTGTGATGGAAATAAATGGATATTCATTTTTTGGGTTGGCCTTCAGAACTCTGCAGTTTCCCAAAAATCATCTGCATTTAAAACACAAATCCAAAGTAAATGGAAAGCACCAACAACTGGCAACCTCGGCAACATTGAATTCAAGTAAGAATCCTGCATGCACGTCCATTTACATTCTCATGTCTAAACAAGGTATTCTTTTAGATTTCACTTAAGCATGGCATTTACATTACATATGATACCTGTTTACATTTATATTTAATATTGTGGAAAGTCTAACAATGATACTTACTTTTCTTACTTACAGTATGTTATAGCAGGTACAAGCTGTCATTCCCTCACCAGGCGTTCTACTTTTCTTTTAAAATTAATAAGATGAAAAAAAAGCATAGATGTTAATTTTACCAAAAAAACTGGAAAATTCTTGAATGCGTAAATTCTTCTGTGCTGAAGACGACAGAAAATGTAAAGTTACACCTTTAACCCTGACTGTTCTACAGTACTGACACTGAGGACAAAAACAAATCCAATAAAATCTAATAAGTATATGTCTCCCTGCAGAAAATATCCGTTAAAAAATGATCATGTCCACCATCCAGGATAAACCACACAAATCCCAGTGAATAAATTGCTACTATAGAAATTATAGTTTTTCAGAATTCACTTCTGTCAGAACCGCTATAGAAAATGAAACATTGTCTGACTAATCTAGCATCGAACAGTGCTATGTTTAATATATTCTTAACAGATAGTAAATTACAAACCTTCAAGCTTTTAAACCTGCTTTTTTTGTAATTCCCTGCAAATGGTTTCATTCACAGAGCCACCTTTGTCCGTGATACACTCACCTTTTGGGTAGGAGTGAAGAGCTCACAGATCACCTACAGCAGCACATCGGTGAGATTCTATGACTAAAGTCCTCACCCTAAAGCACAAATAGAAGCACTTACAGTGGTGGCATTTTCAAAATTTTTAAATAATGAAAATCAAGTTAAGGCAAATAATTTGTTATTTCATGCAATGAAATTGTTCTATGACAATCAGTATTTAGCAAGAAGCCTTTTATTCTTTAAAACCTTCATCATCATAAAAATGTCTGCAGTACTTTGTACTTTCGCTCAATCCATGCCTGCTTCATCGCATACTGGGTTTCATGTAAAGAAATATGGTACAGAAATCTATAGTTTATTTATGAATTCTTTAGTTTCCATCCACTAACTAAACCAGCTGATTCTGATTAACTGTTCAGCAAAATAGTCAAGAACTAATTAGTGACATGTTTTGTGCACAGGGAGAACTGGAACACATGGCATGTACTGTCTTAATACTTTTGTCCACAACTTTAGATAAAGGCTTATTTATGTTCTCTGGAGAATAAATGGTTTTTAGCTGTTTGTTTAATGAAAGTTCCAAATGTTATTATTTTAAGGGAAAATTCTGATTAGATACAAACACTTGATTGATTAAATAGCTATCTATCTGTGTTTGTCTCTATCGGTCTATTAAAACAGTTAGATATGGTGGACAAAAACAAGTAGGAAGACAGACAGCAACAGACAAGAGACAAAGACGGCTCTGACACAGACCCACAAAAAAAGCCCGTAAAGCTGATTGGCAAAGAAATAGAGAGATACTGTAGAGAAAGATAGAGCTACAGACAGGCAGAGTTACAGACAGACATCATAACAGACAGGCAGGACTACACATAGACAGAAATACAGGAAGAAAACTATAGATGAAAATGTCAGACAGACCCACAGCAAAATAAAACAGACGGTGAGAAATCAGATAAAAAAATAGACAGATATACAGACAGCAATACAGATGGAAAAAACAGACAGCGATATAAACACAGGAACTGACATGATTCTTTGTTGTCATTATAATACTTTTGGATTGTTGTTCTGTCTGACTGTCAGACTGGTGCCACCTCCAACACCTCCATCACCTCCAACATCTCCATCATCCCCTTCACCTCCTTCACCTCCTCCAGCATCTCCAGCTCAGGCTGTGGGATCAGTAAGACGTGTGTAAGCCAGCCGTATGACTGTGACCCTTCCACAGACTCCAATTGCTTCTTCATGTCCGCCACGCAATTGTCCTCAGGGTCAGGGTTCAGGTTCGAGCTCTCCGGCCGTGTGGACGGCTACGTCTCCGTCGGCTTTTCAGACGACTTAGAAATGGTATGGATTGGATTGATCTCTCTGAGCTTAACGTTATGTTACATTTCAGACATACTGCAGTAATAAAGTACTTTCTTATAAACAGAACAGTAACGTAAAAAAAGGTTTTTAACAGAGACAGTGTAAAGACAGATGTAAATGAAACAGAACCATCCAGGACTGTAACAGTTACTTCATATGTGCTGAGAGAGTAAAAAAAAACTTTTAAAAAAATTTTTATATATGAAATTCAGATGAATATTACGTTGTGATTACATTTTACACCCTAACTGAATACTGAATTCTGCCATGCCGACAAAATGTGCGCATGTGTGTGTGTGTGTGTGTGTGTGTTCTAAAGGGAGGTGATGACGTCTACATTTGTGGAAAGGACCAAAATGGTGTGATCCAGTTACAGCACGCATTCACAACAGGAACTACATCACCAACCATCATCCCCCTGGTACACTCTCTCTTTCTCACACACCAACACGCACACATACACACACACACACACATAGAAAGAGAAAGTAAGTGTGTGTGTGGTTGTGTGTGTCACAGGGAAATGCGACACTGCTTAATACATCACAGATTAATGGTGTGATCAGCTGCTCCTTTAAATGTTCGAATACCTTCAGCACCACCAGGAGCTCCACACCGTCTACCAGCTACTACATCTTCCTCGCCAGTGGCACGACCAGCAGCGGTACCTCTCACACACACACACACACACACACACAGCGTTAGTACCCAGGCTGGAATTTATTTTTTATAGTTTTCCCAGTGTAAACAGACCTCATGGAAAAATATTATGATGATTTTTACTGAAACACTTTCCAACGCAGAAAACACTATATACGTGTGGATTGTTAAAAACAAATCCGTTCTTTATTCTTTATTATTTTGTTTTGAATTAAATGTTCTTTACAAAATTTACAAAAAAAAGACAACCTAAGCAACCAAGCAAAATTAAAATAAAATTCTAATTTTATTTGTCACATACACAGTCATACACAGTACGATATGCAGTGAAATGCTTATACGACCGCCTGTGACCTTAAAATCAAGATTAACAATAAGAAATAAATTATGGAATAGAATAAGGATAAAATCTAGAATATAGAAAAACTTAGCTGCAGAAAAAAAAGAAGAACAAAATATAAAATAAAATAAAAAAACTTATAGACAATATGGCTGTACGATTATGGAAAATATGGAAACTGGTGTGGAAATTAATATAGAATTTAAATAGAAATGTTCAGGGAGTGTGCAAATATGAATGTGAGATGTAATGAGCAGTGTGCAAGCGTGTGTAAAATGAAATAAAATAGAAATCATCAGGGTGAGAGCAAATGTATAATGTCCATAAATGGTCCATAAATGTCTGTATGTGTGTGTGTGTGTGTGTGTGTGTGATTCCACTTCAACTGAAAATTCATTACATATTGCTGCATTCATTGGTGTCTGGTCACGATACTGAGTGCAGCAGCTAAACTTTCCTGAAAATCTTTGTACCTTTGAGTTACAATAATGTCGCTCTGAGTTATAATAAAAGAAAAGTCTCAAAATAAAAACTTTTTTTCTCTATAAAATAAAAAGGATTAAAAAAAATGAGAAAAATGGAAAATAGATAATAATACTACTACTAATAATAATAGAATTATGTTTTTTACACCCCCAAAATAAAGAAAATAAAAATAATAAAACTGCAAGTTTAATTGAGCACAATTCAATTCAATTCAATTTTATTTGTATAGCGATTTTAACAATGTTCATCATCTCAAAGCAGCTTTACAGATTCAAAAGAAAATGATGGAAATGTGTATAAAATGTGTGAGAAAATGTGTGTGAATCAGAATGATCAGATCGTCCCTGATGAACAAGCCGAGGGCGACGGTGCTGAGGGAAAAACTCCCTGAGATTGCAATAGGAAGAAACCTTGAGAGGAACCGGACTGAATAGGGAACCCATCCTCATCCTCATCCTCATCTGGGTAAAAACGGATAGCAGGGATTGATCTGCAGTCTGGAAGGGCTGGAAGTTCAGTATAACAGGTGATGTGTTTAAGTTCATATGGAGTCCAGTTAGTTATTGGAGGCTGGTAAAGTGGAACCGTCCCCAGTCACCACACGCATCCCAAGCAGACAACACGGGGCTCCATCTCGAGATCTCCAACCAGGACAAGTCAGACAGGTCCAGAGGGCAGAGGGGGTCTGGATCACTGACAGCTCAGGAATGACACGTATAGCTCCTATAGAGAGAGATAGAGAACGACATAAGAACTACAGTAGATATATAAAAGTTGTGTGTGTGTGTGCGCACGTGCGTGAAAATAAAGAAGTGGTTTGTTGAGCTGAAGCAGAAGTGTGTTTAACTAAAAACAGACAGGGATTAGATATCACAAGGTTGCTTATATCAGCACTCAACAGATCAAGCAGATAAAGACTGGATTTTGTGTGTG
>JAQMYI010000034.1:36022082-36024582 GCA_030014275.1 Clariallabes melas | reverse complement strand
GTTTAAATAGCTATTTCAGGGAAGTTTCAACATGTGTAAGTCATT
Source organism: Clariallabes melas (assembly GCA_030014275.1). Lineage (NCBI taxonomy): Eukaryota > Metazoa > Chordata > Actinopteri > Siluriformes > Clariidae > Clariallabes > Clariallabes melas. Next base: position 36,024,537 of record JAQMYI010000034.1, on the reverse strand, counting down.
GTAATTGTAATTAGTGTCTTTGCATAAATAGTCAATGAGTTTCTCAGCTCATGAGCTGATGCACTGACTTGGCTGGATACGGCACCATGGGGAAGACAAAAGAACTGCCAGTGGACGTTCTTAATGAGGTAGTTGAACTTTATAAAGCAGGGAAGGATTTAAAAAAATATCTCAACATATGAAAATCAGAGTCAGTCCTGTTCAAACTCTAATTCAGAGGTGGAAAATAAGAGGTTCTGTATAGTGATGGTGAGGTGGAACCCCATTTAGGTGTCATGGCTTCCAGCCAATTGTTTCACCAAAGAGTTCATTTCATGAAGCTTTATCGAAGGACTCATTGTCCTGATATAGAGTAGACAAATTTTTGTAGCAACTAGATTGTAACATTGCAAACAGCACAATTAATATTTACATGCAGCTGCATGTACTGTAATGTTGCATTCATCATTGACAGTCAAGTGTCAAGTGTGTGTGTTGTTTGAAAATCCACTGTTTGAGGAAATGTTCATGCACATAATTACCATCTCTGAACCTTTAAAAATTAGATGATAAACTAGAACAGAAAGGAAAAGTGAAGAACAAATCAGAAGTCTTTTACTTTTTTTCTATTTTTTTTATTTATTATAAACTCGAACATGAATAAAACCACCTGAGATAATTACGGACCTCATGCACAATTATTACAAAAGACTGCATGCCATCATTGATGCTTAAGGGGCCAATACACAATATTAAGAACTAAAGGTATGCAAACTTTTGATTTCCTCATTTTTTGTTTTGTTTGTGATTGTGCCATTCTGTTATGCCTTATATGAACTTAAATCCTATATGAAATACCATAATTTTTTTGCCTTCTTACATTACAAAAATGGTAGACATCTTGCAAATTCCCAAGGTATGCAAACTTTTAAGCACAACTGTATATAACATGCTAAACGCTATGTGTTACACTACACACTATACTGTGTATTATGTGCCACAAGCTAAATATTACAGAAGCTCAATCTTACACACAATACAATGTATTTACAATACACAATATCCACTAAACACTCCATACATTACACCATACACACTACAAGCCATACAATATGCACTATACACTATATAGTGTATTACAGAATGCATACACTTCATAATAGACTACCTAATGCATCTACACCATAAATGTTACGAAATACATATTTCATATTAAACATGTATTAAATATGTGTGTGTTTAGGGAGCTCATCCAGTCATGGGCTGTCTGGTGATGATCCTCAGCCTTTTGCAGCCAATCGTTACTATCTTTCGCTGCAAACCACAGGATGAACGGTATGTGTGTGAGTGAGAGAGAGAGAGAGAGAGAGAGACATACGCACACAGCTGATATGTCACTCTGTTTCTTTTCCTCTGCAGGAGATTTATCTTTAACTCGATTCATGTCCTCAATGCATTGGCCATTAAAGGATTAGCAGGTGAGAACTTCTACTCACTCTCCCCTGTTCTTTCTCGTTTTCCAGTCTCCCCCCCACATACACCTCCCTTTATACCATATTAATGACATTAACATGTTCCTCTATCTCATGGACAGTGGCAGCGATCTTCACCGGCCTCATGTTAGTCGACAACTCGTCATCTCAGTGGATGCCGAAGGTGATGGGTGGATTCGTGGCCTGGGAAGCGCTGCTCTTCCTCTGCCAAGACTTTTACCACAAATGCAGGGAAAAAGGTAAAAGCTCCCAGACTTATGCTAGAACAGCATAGGTATTCTTTATTGTATTTCTTAGTAAACACAAGTTAACTATTACTTTCTCTCTCCTTTAACTCTAAACACAGTATTGTTATTATTATTATTATTATTATTATTATTATTATTATTATTATTATTATATCAGTGGATGTACAGTAGATTTTATGTCACCTCTCTTTGTTATTTTTCTTTAAATGTGAAAGTGTGTGTGTTTTTGTTCCCTGTAATGTAGCAGGTGTCTGTTTTTGTTTATAAACATTTATTTATTGTAATAAAGACTCTGTGTACATTGTATTTTATTTTATAAATAAATTATTCATAAACAATGTGTTTACCTTTTTTTCTCTTTAGATATGGACGACAGCGATGGTGGGGTGAGTGTGTGACATCATTTTAATTCTGTTCACGTATGGTTTAAAGAGGATTCACTCTGTATGAAATGGTTTTGCTTTATGTTATTGTGCATTATGTGATTTATTAGGTGGGTACAGAAGTGCTTCTGCTGATGCTGTTTTTCTTGGGAAACCTGGCGTTCCTGGTGGCTCTGCTTTCCGGAATTGGAAGAGCGTAATGATGGAAGTCTTTGCTTTTTTAAGCAGAAACTCAGGGTTTCTATGTTTTCACTTAGGTACAGTGGCTTGCAAAGGTATTCGGCCCCCTTGAACTTTTCCACATTTTGTCACATTACAGCCACAAACATGAATCAATTTTATTGGAATTCCA
>JAQMYI010000034.1:35950238-35964527 GCA_030014275.1 Clariallabes melas | reverse complement strand
ATTATAAAGTAGATTATTAAATCCAGCACATAACTGTTCATAACATCACTTTTACTCAACATTTAGATTCACTGATGCTGCAGATTAAACTTCAGGCAGAGATCTAAGGACTGCAGGAGATTCAGTACATTCTGTTCAGTCAGGTTTGTGTGATGCTGCGATATAATCTGTCTGGACAGACAAACAGACAGACAGAAAGCACTATTCTGCTAACATTAGCTAGGTGTATTATAGTTAATAGGTGGCTAGCACTCGTAGCCAGACTAATGAGTGTTTTTATTTATTTGTTTTTATGTTTTAGTAGACAGTACAATCATAATTAGAGGAAGACCAAAATAAAATACAAGAAATGGAGATTAATCTCTGCTTTGTTGGCGTGAGAGTCTACCAACCATTTCTGCAGTTTAGATGTATATCCCTAGTATTTTAAGCAGTTTCTTAACTCTACTGCAATTGTAGTTTTTCTACAACAAAAAAGTCACCAGCTGGATTTAACAAAGCAAATAGGTAAGAGCCTATAATGGATAATTACTGCAGTGATTAATAGATTTCAGCTGCAACAAGTTATTTAATCAGTGAGTAGTTCTAATTTCTTAAACAACCATGTAGAAAATCATACTGTATCCTGAGGTAGTAGTAAAGATGTTGCTCTGTTTCCAAAGGGTCAGATGACAACTAACTAACACCACTTACACATTACTGGAACTTGTGTGGGAGATTTTTCCACATCACCCATACAGTCCTAACCTCAGTCCAAGCCATTCCACATGTTTTTGGTATTAAAGAAGTTCCTGGGAAGCCAGTGTTTCAAACATGAAGTAGGCAGTACAAGCTTTTTAAATACTTATGACAATAAACTTCCTCCACAGCATTAATTCAGTTCATGTAAGCCTTACACTGATACACACTTCCTTTCTCATGCAGCAAGCATTTACAAGCAATTATAGCCTAACTATCAAAAAATAAATGTAAACAAAACAACTGAAAACTGTAAATTATATTGTGCTTTTTATCAACAACCAAAAGTTTGCTTCTCACTTTTATAGGTTTGTTGTGTCTCAGAGGGCTCTGGGTTAGTTAGGAGTGTTCACATAATCACTCATTTTGAGGGCTGAAAGAGGCCAAGTGTGAAAACAGTCTTCTTAAAGAAGTTTAGATAACCTTTAAGGGCAGAAATGCAGTATATCTCTATGATCTAATAGGGAACCAGCATACGCTACTGAATCCTGAAGGCAACATTACACGCAAACATTTGATTCATTCTTGGCTTGATGCCATTCTTCCTCCAACCACTGCCAATGGGTGGGCGGTATTTATATATTTCAATCAACTTCTATGATTGTGTTAGAGAATCACCCATTATTTGGATGCAAACTTATTAAAAGAGATCAAAGCAGATGATTTAAAAAGAGAAGGCAAATAGAATACTCCAGGCTTCTTGTGATCTGTACAGAACTGACAGCAGGAGTCAGATCACACTGTGCCTAAGTTGTTTAAAATTATTACCATGATTTGAAATAGGTGTGTGTGTCTGTGTATGTGTGTGTGTGATTAGCAATCAAGAATCTGTGATGTAAATACTATGATCAGAGGCAAGGTGTTAAGAAATCTATTGCTAATAGTATTTTGCTGATTAAATCAATCAGCCTTTATGTTGCTGCTGTTATATGTATGTAAACACCTACTTTAACCCAACTTCTGCCTTTACATACAATTAACATTAAAGCTGACATTTAACAATAACGGCATTCCTAACCACAAACATTTCAGAATATGCCCATGGCTATCGTTGCTTGGTGTTCCAAGAAGATTTTTAAGTGAATGGCATGTGGCCGGGGAAGATAAACAAGGATAGTAAAATGCCCTGCCTATAAATACAGTGTGCAAAAGGTCTGAAATTCTGCTTGCAACCTTTTTATGTTAAAATTGAGCCAAGAATCAGATAAAAAATGTTTGTGTTTTGTCCGTACTAACTGATTCAGCATTACTATACAGAATATTGAAGCCGCCATTGGTGACCGTTTATTAAAATTCTTTCATCTTCAGTAAACAATTTTATTCTGATCAGGGTCATGTTGAGTCTTTCAAGAAGAGAACTTACAGTACCTTGGAAGGAAGAATAGTTCAGGTCTTGGGGAACTGTATCGGTTACTGAGTGATTGTCTATTGGTATATCTATTGGACCTGATTAGTTCTGTATGGAAGACCATAATGAATTCAAAGTGGAACATCAACAGGACACTACATGTTAAACATTGTAACATTGTCTTGTGCAAATGCTATTGATAATTAGACTTCAAAAGGTGAAAATCCCCCTCAAACACACAACCAAAAACCTGATTCTTTAGACTGATCATACTTTTGCTATGAGATATTTATGGATAGAGTTTGACTACAAAGCACTTCTGCAAGTTGTTCTGGATATAAAGGGTGTCTGCCAAATGCTGTAAATGTAAATGCACATATTTAACACCTCACTGAACACTGCCACATAATTCCAAACTACTTTAAACACTCCACTATTATTCCTCTGCCAAAAAAATGAACTACCCAGTTAATGACTACTGACCTGTCAAACAATACCAACTGCCATAAAGTACCTAGAAAAGCTTCCAACATCATCACTGCAGAGTCTATAAACCCCTAAAGTTTGGTTAAGGCTGTGAACAACGCATTTTATATTTCCGTTAACAATTTACATTTTTGTCACTTGGCAGATGCTTTTATCCAAAGCAATTTATTATAGTGTTTCAAAGGTGATATGAGTTAGAAGTTGATACTGTTGAATGAGATATGTGATATTTTTTAAATCAGTTTAACATACATTTAAGAGGTCTCTAAAATGTATATGTTAATGTTTTAGCTGAAATATTGTATTAGGCAAATAGTATATATATATATATATTTTTTTTTTTATTATTATTATTTTTTTTTTAATAATAACTCAACTATTTAACACAAATAGAACACATGGGCAGTACTAAATGGGAGTGGTGCTGCTGTTGGTGCATTGCCACACCCCATAATACCCAGCAACTGCATTCAGTGCCAGTCTCAAGCCTGGGTGAAATAATAGGGTTGCATCAGAAAGTTCATCCGGCATTAAAAAAAAGCAAAAAACAAAAAACTGTGCCAAGTAATGTGCGGATCGGATGGTCTGCTATGGTGACTCCTTGATGGGAGAAGCTAAAAGAAAGTTATGCAGGCAATACTAAAAACCTTTTATCAGTCTCTCACATGAGGAATTTTGGCTCATTCTCCTTTACAACATTGCTTCAGTTCATTAAGGTTTGGGGACATTTGCTTATGTGCAGCTCTCTCATGGTCACAGCATTTCCTGCCACAGCATTTCAGTTTGGTTGAGGTCTGGACTTTGACTAGACCGTTCCAAAACGTTGATTCTTTTATTTTTCAGCAATTATGATGTAAATTTACTGGTTTGCTTTAGATTATTGTTTTGTTGCATAACCCAATTTCGACCAAGCTTTAGCTGTCGGACAGGTGGCCTCACGTTTGGATCTAGAATACTCTGGTATACAAAGGAGTTCATGGTCGACTCAATAATGGCAAGATGTCCATGTTTGACAGTGGGAATGATGTGGTTGTGCTAAAATGCTGTTTGATTTTCACAATGTAAACATTATAGGCACAATATACACTCACTGGCCACATCATTAGGTACACCTTGCTAGCTGTTTGTTCTCTGCGCTCACTGGATATTTTCTCTTTTTCAGAACATTTTCTAGAAAAACTCTAGAGATGGTTGTGTGTGAAAATCACAGTAGTTCGGCAGTTTGGGAAACACCCAGACCAGCCTGTCCGGCATCAATAACCATGACACAAGTCCCCCTTCTCCATTCTGATGCTTGGTTTGGACTTCAGCAGGTCTTGACCATGTCTACATGCCTAAATGTGTTGAGTTGCTGCCATGTGATTGGTCGATTAGATATTTGCATAAACGAGCAGTTGATCAGGTGTACCTAATGAAGTGGCTGGTGAGTATACTGTATGCTTATTGCAGGTGTCTGAGTAATGTAAAATTTTTAAAGCATTTTTTGCTTTTAATACTAGACCTGACGAGTTTATTTCTCAAAAGATGATAGCTTTTTATTTTAACATATATACACATATATTTATATATTTAGACAGTGAATACAATGTTTTATAAACTGCAGTTGTAGGAAAAGCATTTAGTCAGCAACATCTAGCAAAGATGGACACAGAGGAAAGGAAAGGATCTGAGATAGAACTGCTGGGTCACCATGGTCACAAAAAGAAAAAAAAAGTAGTGCAACTTTGATGAATAATGACATCATCTGCTCACCCTTTGTTGGAAAAAAAAGTATAATATTTCACATCACTTAAATACACACTCCAGGTTCTAATGAACAGGAAAAAAATTTTAACACTAAAAAACATAACTTTTTTAAAAATTGATACCCGAGTTGACATTTTGTTAATTTGATATTGATATTTTACATCAGAGTAACATGGCACAAGCATGAGAACATTCATATTACAATCACAAACTCCATTATCATCATCATCATCATCATCATCATCATCAGCAGTGAATATCTACAGATTGGCACATTCAAGTCTTCAGACTCTGTCTACACATTTTGTAGAAAAGAAAAATCATCCTGCTGAATGTCAGAAGGCAGGAAGGTTTGTGGATGGCTACTGCTGCCAGCAGTCAGTTAACCAGAACAACCCGTCACTCAAAGTTGTGGACAGATTGGAGACCACCTTCTCTGCCTTATTGACCCTGGACGTCTTCAGTTAACAGAGCAGCAGTAGACACTGAGAAGAATGTGTCCGGTCCCCAAAAGAAAAAAAAGAAAAGAAAAAAAAACATTCTGTACACCACATTAAAAACGAAAAAAAGAAGAAAAAAAAAACAGGGAAACCATATTAATGAACAGGTTGCATATTGTCTGGTAAAAGGAGCTGGCTTTGTGCTTGGGACATGTTGTGGAGTGAAAAGGGGGCATTAACCCTCATCTTCACTCTCTTCTTCAAGATCTTCTTCAAAAATGTTCTCAGGTTGCCTGAAACACTCTTCGAAAAAGTTGATCAGTGACTGGCTGAGGTGCTGCCTTGTTGTCTCGCTGTGGAGGAAGTGACCTTCATCTGGATAGATCTGGATAATCACAAGGTAAGACCCATATTATCAGCACCAATATCACCACATATAGTGTCATTTAGCTTCAAGTCAGCATGCTAAAAGGACACTAATGTAATTCTCAATAATTATTATAAATATGTTTTGTTAATATGGAATATTAGACAATATCAAGTCACCTCTCACAACAAAATAAACTGCATTTTGTTCTAAAGTAATTCATTTTTAGCATGGAATTAGCAAATACTACTAGCATAACTGTATCAATGTATTATTATTATTTATTTATTTTTTAAATAATACTTGTATTTTAATCCATAATTTAGACAACATAGTTGTACTGTACTTCTAAAGTGACAATCATGAAAAAATACCACACTAGGACTTATTTTTTTCTTTTCAGTAAATCTGAATGATGCAACATCCTGTTGAAGATATGCTGGATGTCCCAAACGTTTTGTAGGAGTGAATGCGTTCACCAAATTTCAAATTGTCTTTACTGTTGATGATCCAGATTATTAATGTACAGTACTAACAGAAGGTGAAAGTGCTCAGCTTTCCCAGACAAAACAGTCATTTCTCATTTGTTGTTCTTCACCATGACTTACATGACACAATCTTACTCATTAGCATGCTATTAGCCAAGGGGAGCAGCCTCGCACAAATACAGTCACAACCTTCTCGTGGAAAATCCAAGCTTAATTAGATATTTAACATTTAACAAGCAAGCAAGAGTGAGACCGTTTTTGAGAGGCATGACTCAATGATTCTCACCACACAGGTAATACACTGACAAATATTTATGTCAGGATAAAAGATAAACTTTTGAACACAAGTGAAGGGTGTGCATGTGAAACTACAGCATGTGCATGTGAAAAAAGATGCAAAGTTAATGTATAAATAACTGCAAACGCATAATCTATATAGTTACAAGACATCATACGTCTGACCAGTGAAACTCACTCACTCATTGTCTGTACCGCTTTATCCAGAATTCAGGGTTGCAAGGATCCAGTAACCTATCTCAGGAGACTTAGGGCTTGAGGTGGGATGCCAATTTGTCATAGGGCACACACATACACACACATACACACACTACGGGCAATTTAGGAAGACCTCCAGGTCTTTGGACTGTGGGAGGAAACCCACCAAGCATTGGGAGAACATGCACACAGAGACAGGAATCGAACCTGGCTGGGAATCGAACCCGGACCCTGGAGGGCCAAGGTGAGAGTGCAAACCACTATACCACCATGCTGCCCCCAGTAAAACTTCACTTTAATATTACCATTAAAATTATTTAAAGAATTTAATTATCATAGACATTTTCATGCCTTTTAATAGTTTAAAAAATTATCCCAATATGAGTGCAAGATGACATATATTTGTTCATTATTAAATTTTCCTTTAAAGAAAATTGATCATAAATTCATCTATCACCTTTTTTTCTTTAGTGACAAACACATAGACATTGCTTTGGATTACTTTAATGTTTAACACTTGCACTGGGGGACACTGATCAGCTGATCATCTACATTGATAATCATGTCACCTGCATACGCTTAGCAACTGGTTTCTTTACAGGCTTAAGGTAGATTGTTTAAACACAATCAGGGCCTAATATTGAGCCCTGTGGCACACCTAGTTGACAAGGGTTGATTTCACATTATTAATTTTAATAATGTTGTATACATTGTTACACCAATGGTGTATACCAGCTTCAAACTCACAGTATCACATCTAAGAATACTGCTCCCAGACCTTTGCCTTTATCCCAAGTACTTTTTATGATTTCTGTAAAGTGACACATAGCTATTTTTGTTACAGATCTTGATCGAAATCTAAATTGTTTGGGATTTAAACATTGATTTCTTTCCACATAATCCCTGAAATATTCAGTTTTGTGAACGTTTGAGATTGCTTTTGGTATAACTGAAATGGCTCTGTGAATACATAAATATAACTCACCAAGTTTTTCAGGCATACACTATATTGCCAAAAGTATCTGCTCGCCTGCCTTCACATGCATATGAACTTCAGTAACATCCAAATTCTTGGCCCCGCCCCCTCTGTAGCTATAACTGCTTCAATTCTTCTAGGAAGGCTTTCCACAAGGTTTCGGAGTGTGTTTATGCAAATGTTTGACCATTTGCCCATTTGTGACTTTGATGTTGGACTAGAATGCCTGGCTCACAGAATCTGCTCTAATTCATCCCAAAGGTGTTTTATCGGGTTGAGGTCAGAACCCTGGCAGGCCATTAAATTTCTTACACACCAAACTCGCTCACCTTCATCTTTGAACTTTGCTTTGTACACTGGTGCGCAGTCATGTTGGAACTGGTGTGGAGTTGTTTTTCAGGACGTGGGGTCAGTAACTTATTTTCAGTGAAAGGAACTCTTAATGCTTCAACATACCATGACATTTTGGACAATTTCATGCTCACAACTTTTGGGGACAGCCCCTCCCTGTTCCAACATGACTGTGCACCGGTGCACAAAGCAAGGTCCATAATGACATGAATGAGCGAGGTTGGTGTTGAAGATATACATATGTATATACTGTTCGGTTAAGTAAGATTGTTTTGGATTTCACCTTGACCAGTGATTATGATTGTGATTGTTGCAGTGTTTATTAGTTGCACCATGCTCTTGCAAGACACTTATCACACACTTATGTCCAGTGGCTTGGTATTAAAACAACATATGACAGACGCAGTGCTTTTCATTCCAAAGTAACTGTGTGAGGAATTTAATTCAGTATTTATACTACATTCTCTGAACTTTACATAGACATGCTGATAACCTGCTGCCATAAACATGGTAAGCACTTCAAGAACATATTATGAACTTAATGCAGTATTCTACATGGACCTATTCGACACGGACCTACCATTGTCATAGCTCAAGCTTGAAGAAGGTGCTGTGAGAACATAATAAAGCTCCTAAGAGGTGATGGTTACATTGTTAACTGGTCAGTGCCTCATTAATACATCCTTATTAAGTTCTCCCTGCATCAAGCTTTAATCACGTTCCTACCAGACTTATTATGAACATGTCTAAAAAAAATAATAAATAAATAAAAAATTAAAGCAGCTCCACATCAAGGGAGACAATCCTATGACCTTACTGGTTTGTATTGCATTCCTGCCAAGTTGTACAACTTTGTGTTTGTTTGTTTGTTTGTTTGTTTGTTTGTTTGTATTTCGTTTTTTTTTTTCTCTTACCAATTTATCTAAATTAAAACACCAGAATAAACTTGCTTTAGAATTGTAATTTAGCATTTTGAGCAGTTCATGAAGATCACAGTAAAGAGAAATATTATGAGAGGACCGGTTATAAAGAACCAAAATATTAAAATCTATTTTAGGTAAACACATCATGTATTTTAATTAAGCATTCTCACCTAAATGTTTCCAATGCAATTATAAAGCATTTAAAACTATAGCGTAGCTATCCTTAAAACTATAGTTCTGCAGTAGCTTTTGGTTTTGTTTCATCACCCTAGATTGACTTACTATTAAATAAAAGTATTTCCTTTTTGTTCACTACAGTACATGCAACACAACCATGAGTTCCTTCAGCAGTATATAGTGCTATTGACTTATTTAAAGTTCATTCCACTTTAGACAGATTGAATTGTTCCTGTAAGTGTACTTATTCAAACACCATGAGAAAGGAAGGACTGGAAATCCCTTTTTTCTTTTTTGCTAAAAGACACTCCATGATTTCCTCTTGTTATTCAGACAAAAGTCCACTTTTTCTATCACAGCTAGTACTTTTTAAATTCTGCTGTTCCTTGTATCCTTGAGTTTTGTGCAAGGCTAGTGGGAAGCTTTAACACTGTTCCCACTGCAGGCATCCTACAGACCAAAAACCAACAGGACCATCAAAACAGCTTTTTCCTTTGGGCTTTGTTTGCCTTTGTTGTTTATCACATTGCCAGCAGGTTTAATAACTTCCATGGTACCCATTTTTTGAGATGTTCAGTTGTGTTATAATAATCATGGATGCAACATGGACAGGAATGCTTCATCCTCAGTCACAACCAAATGTTGTACAAGTGGAATACGAAGAAAATACATTCCTTCTGTTCTGCAGTTTTTGTTTTGCAGCATTATTTCCTTCTTAGTTTGAAAAAGTTATCTGCAGAGTGATGGGAAGGGGTACAAAACACCTGAGAAAGTACTCCTCATGCCCTGGGGCAGGAGTAACCTCCCTCTCAGTGTGCTCCACCATGCAATGATTGTCAGATGAAGCAGGTGAAAGTGACTGCTCATGATAAATGTGAGCTTGTACAGTATCCTCATCTCCTTCACCATCTCCAATGTGTCCATCCTGGAACCTATTTTGATTGGTTCAGGTCAATTGATGACATTGTTGAGTCTGTTGATGTTCTTTGTCGTGATGACTGCTTTACAAGATGGAAATAACAGACTCCTAGAGTTTTGTAACAGCTGACTCTGCACTCCAATGAACCTTAAAATACAGTTGTCTTTGTCTCTTTATGTACAGACTGTACACATTCCTTTCTTTTGTACCTTAAGTGAACATCAAGCTACATTCGCCACTTTGATGTTCTGATCCTCAGTGGTGAGGGCTGAGGCAGATTCCATTTTAAGGAAATCCTCCAAATTTCCTTTATCTTGCTGGTATTAATCTGAACAAGGATGCTCTGACACTACACCACAATTTTGCTAATCAACCTTTGGAACTATCAATTTCTTTATTATTAAAGCCCACAGTAATAGTGCTAACATCTGAGAACTTCTCCATATGACATGTTTCAGAGTCATGCCTGAAATCAGAGGTATAAATGGTGAACAGGAAGGGTGCAGGAACATTCTGCTGTGGAATGCCTGTACTCAGTCCACCCACACATCTACACATACCAGAATCTGGAAGTCAGGTAGTCAGGAAACCATGACCGAAGGCCAGTGTCCACTTATGCCCTTGATCAGATGTAATATCAGTGCTGCAGGTATTTCCTCATTCAGCTTTCCTGAACCCCTCTCCTTGGATGGCAGAGACCTACAGTAGGCATCCAAGGTCCATAGAATACCTTTAGTATGTCTTCTACAGAACAATGAATGGACCTTTTCCAGTTTCGGGCTCAAGTTGTAGATATAATGTAGGACTTTTCACAGCTCCACTGCACAAGTACAGTATTGGCCAAAATAGACAATACTAAAAAAGAACATGAACAATATTACCTTGCTGTCATCTCTCAGCTTATTTCTCCTGAAAAAACTAATATCCACAATATTAGCGTGTTGATTTACCACAGTATACGTTATGTAAATGTTCAGACGGTGTGTGCACCGCCTTACTGTAGACAACGTTCATATCATCCATGCAGTTTCTCAAATATATCCTGGACAAAGGTTGCTGCAGACTCCTGCAAAAGGAGACAATTTGCTCGCGTAATGCAGGCACAGTTCTTAGCGGATCTTCACAGTTGAACACACTCTGCTTTAAAATTCAGGTGGTGTAAGATTGGGGGAATAGGACGGGTATGGGAAGAAATGTGTTCTGCCACCTTTTTCAAGCTCGATCCCCGTACACGACCACTTCCATATGAGCAGAAATAATACTCAACTATGAATACTTTTTCCTCCGTTGAGAGACCCGTTTCCAACAACAACTGCACAACACAACTTTCTTTTCACTAATGGGAACCTAAGCGGCTGGAGCGATGTCCCGTCGACAAACACACATTCATTCGACATGCACTAGTTTCAGTATATTTTGGCGCATATTGTACATTAGCACTGAAATGATCACGTTTTTCAATATTTTTTTTTTTTTACCTGCTGAGATGTGATTGCCAGATATTGGGGAGAAAAGGAGGAAGAGGGCTGCAGTTAAAGGGTATGAATTGCGTTAGTTGATATGACTATTATCAAAACGTCTGAAGAATGATGTCTATGTGGCTGCTGGGTGCAGAGCAAGTTAAAGCCTAAGATCTTTTTCATTCCGTTCCCCAAATATTTCACCTTTCACCAAACCCTTGTTTGGGTCTTTTTTGAGGCATGCTTCAACAACGAGAATGCATTGTAACTTTATATATACATAATCTATTTATATAATCAGAACAGACATTCTGAGTTTCTTGATGAGTTGCACTCATGAAGTTCATGTCTATTTGTAATTAAAAGTATATTAATATTAAATTATAAATTCCCTGAAACGTTATTGGATTTGCATTTAAAAAGATTTTTAATACCAGTGTATGGCACTTTATTGATTAAACAACACATAAATTATTTTGTCCGGTATGCTGCTTTGGAAACGTTTTTCTCTCGAGAGTCACAGTGAGATAAATATTTTACGTTTAAACAACAACAAAAGACTTTGGATTAAGTCAAGTACAAATGTGTGCATGTTTGATTATATGGAGCCTCATTTGCATAAATAAATGTAAGTATTTGCAAAGAAAAGCTTGTGTACTATTAAAAGAATACTGTGGAGTTATTCAATCTTCCCCTGTAGAATTCCCCTTTGAATGCAGTAAACATTTTGTAGGGAAGCATTTCTGTCTTTATAGATATAAAACAGAGTGCCACAGGATGTGAATACACCTTTCTGTAATTGAATATGTTAAAAAAATTTTATTCACTATTTTCTAGCAATTTAATTATCTACTAGGACAATCGTCTCAGCTGGGACTTCCTGCACTGTAATAACTTGGAATTAATAAGACGATTTATGTAGACACTACATGTAGACTCAGATGGTGTATTACCTGTAGACTGTAGTTTCCTTTCTCACTGATTAACCTGGAGATAAATTTGGCCGTGTGCTGAAAATGTACTTTTTCTGCAAAACGAAACAAGAGAACATTAATATAATTTAGCTGATGCTTTTGTGCAAATAACTTCCTTAAGCACTGGACCTCGGGAAACATTAAAAAATGTCACTTTAAAATGTTTTATTTTGTCGATTCACAGCAGACAAATGTGAAAAATGAGAGGGATTGAAAGGCGTACTCACCATCTGCAGTTGGATGAATGATCAAAAACTTCTTATCAACAAACTGAGAAGCTCGATGTGCAAGATTGCTCATCTGTGGACGTGTTGAAGGAATACACATAGAATGTTTGCATAAATAAATGGCAAGAATAATACAGAGCATGCACGTGCACTCCAGAATTATTGGCATCCTTCATAAAAGTAAGAAAAATTATTTCAGAAAATAAAAATGACTTTTTTTAACAGTTAAAAAATATTTTAACTGTAAATGTCAATGTGATATACTGTACAGTATATGTAGAATTATATTTACAGATGACGCACCTCATATGCTCGTCTGTCTGTTTTTGAGATGCCCAGATACCGCTCGGAAAAAGCAGATGCTGAAAGACAAAAAGCTAAATTAGTTAAAGAATGCAGAATATGCAGTTCTGTACAAAAGTCTTGACCCTGCCTCCATCATTTCTTCATATTTTGCTTTCAAACAGACAGGCTTTCTTGTGTTTTAATGTAGATTTGAGTAGTTCTCCAGGCTTCCTGAAGGACATTCTGCCTCTCATTTCCAGTCCAGTTCCTGTACCTGAGCAGTCTCGGAGGAATGTTTTTCTTTGTTAAGCCACACAGTGACCCATGAATCATTCAAGAATAAACTGCGAAACAGGTACAGGTGATGTACAGATGATCAGGTGGTGATTATTATACTGCTGATGCTGAATGCTGAGTGGTTGGAACAGACGAGAGGGGAAATGAGGTCGCTGCTGAGATTGCTACGTAATTTACATTATTGAATTTATAAATGAGGGGTATCAAGACTTTTGCCCAGTACTGTTCACATCATTTTTGTTGCTTTTTCTTTGTTCTCAGCACTTAAATTACATACATTTCTCTTACTTAAACACACAATACTCAGTGCTGACTTAATCAAACAGTGAATTTTTTCAATAGATACAGTTATGCATGGTATTATGTTTCTTTGTACACGTAGATTTACAGTTGATGCATAGAATTAATTCGGCCACTATTTTATTAATTATGAAAACTTTAATAAATGAAATAAAAGTGTAATAAACTCTCCTACATCTTACACACATATTACAAGTTCATGACCTCAATTTACTATCTCATGGCTTCATTAAGTTTAACACATAAATTTCTAGTGGAGCATGATATAAAATATTAAAATGTGAAATAATAGGTTGTGCTGCATTAAAGTGATTCTATAAGCTACTGAATAATGAGCGTGGAAGCCATAGTGTTAAATTAAACCAGTGATTAATGTGATCATTACAACTAGAGTCATTCATGCAGTAATATATTGGTGATGTACGAGACTCATCTCAACACTCACCATCTTCTCATTCATATCAAATATCATCATACAATCTTTTCCTTTATGTTAAAGTATTGGTGTTGTTGGTGCTGCTGTACCATAAAGCTGGAAATCAGTGATGGGTGAGAGAACAGCTCCACACTTCAGCATAGAGGCTTCAGAGCTGAGCAGGCGACTAGTGATGTATCCACCATACACCTGTAACACATACAACAGAAAAAGTCCTCAATCCATCATCACACAGCTGCTTGCTTTCTTTCTTTTAGCTCTAGCACTTCCCGGGTTTGGAAGCATCTCCAATAGACATTTTCAAAAGCCTTCTAGGAAAGCTATGTAGTTTATGTACTAGTTCTAACTCACTTTAAGAGCTTAAGTTAATTAAAAGTAGATTAAACAGCTAAAACACGAGACAGGCATGGCACAGAATGGAGCGTTCTTTCCCACTACACTACACTACACTACACTACACTACACCCAGACCAACTACATAGAAAAATATTCACTCTATTTACTGTAACTCAAATCTTTACAGTTTATGCATTCTATATTACTTCCATGGACAGTTATGTTTAGTTGTGGTTTCATTACCCACAAAGCTGTTCAGTGGGAATTAGCCCACATCTCACAGCAGCACGTTAGTCCTTTACATTGTCTAGCTCTCCCTCACTCTCTCTCTCTCTTTCTCTCTCTCTCTCTCTCTCTCCTCCTCATCTGTTCAAAAAGATCCCCAAGCTTTCATGCTAATACAGCTAGTGTTTACTTTACACTAACATCAGATTAAAAAAGCTCATACAGTGGGGGAAATAAGTATTTGATCCCCTACAGATTTTCTAAGTTTGCCCACTTACAAAGAAATGAAGGGTCT
>JAQMYI010000034.1:35685249-35695349 GCA_030014275.1 Clariallabes melas | reverse complement strand
TTTAAAAACTGCATTTTGTGTTTACTTGTGTTATCTTTGACTAATAGTTAAATGTGTTTGATGATCAGAAACATTTTCTGTGACAAACATGCAAAAGAATAAGAAATCAGGAGGGGGGCAAATAGTTTTTCACACCACTGTATATATATATAACAACATCGTACGACATTAGAGTTCTTGCTGGGAGATAATGAAACTTTTAGTGACTTGTTCTGTCTTAAAGTATTTCTAAGTGCTTTCTGGAAGGACAGAAACTCTTAGAATCAGCACGTCAACACTTTTTTTAGACTTGTGAATTTCACCATAACATTTTTAAAGCAGAGTCCTGAATGGTGCAACAGGAAGGAGCTCGTTCTATCGTCCAGCGGTTGCACATTCAAATTCCGGGCAGTGTTACACATGTTACTGTGCAAGTGGAAGTGGCGGATAGCACTTTTTTTTTTCAAGTGTAATGTATCACACCTTGAAATTGTGAAATTGCGGCTGGAAATTTCACATTCCAGGTCAGTGAGTACCTGAGAATACACATACTGTACCCTTATACCCTGCCTGGTCTAAAATGTATGCATATGACCTACAGTACCAGTCAAAAGTTTGGACATGCTTTCTAATTTCATGTTTTGTTTTTTTAACTGACTTATTTTCTACATTCTAGATACTGGGTCACAGGAAGGAAGACCAAAACTGACCTCTGCTGCAGAGGAGACGTTCATTTAGTATTACCAGCCTCAGAAATCACCAATTACTGTAACAACCAGCACCTCAGATTAGAGCCGTTATGAAGCTTTACAGAGCAGAAGTAGCAGATATACATCTCGATATCAACTGTTACACAGATATTTTCATCTATTTCTTAATATATTGTGCAGAAACACTGTATTAACAATAACAAATAATTCAGTCCAGATTTATTTATCCTCAGCCAGAGATCTCAGCTCCGTCTGGAGGATGCCCAAGCCAAATGTAAGATATAATCTCTTTAAACATTTATTTATCCAGGGTTTCGATCCAGTATGTCTTGCCTGAAACAGTTTTGGTTGGAGACTAGACTTCTACTATCAGGTTCATTCCCAGATTGTCAAGCTCTTTATCATGGAGCTCATGGTAAGTCCAACAACACTTCCTGTACTCCAAACCTTATACTTTTCAACACTTTCTACAGATGGTGGGCATAGCTGGGGCATGTATAGGTATACACATTGTGCAGTAAAAAGAGATCTTTGTACAGAAACCAAAGGTCAGGCTGACGTCACAAGAAGAATATTGCTCACAGATCGGGGTAACAGTACACGGTGGGCAGCTGGTGACCAGGCCACCCATAAACCCAGGTCAGGGTCAGTCTGAAATGACACATGGGTTCGCCAACTCTTTATGTGTTGATGCATGGAGCTGCTTCTCAACTCTGGTCCTGGAGAACCCCCTGAACACTTAAACACTTATATATTAGATTACAGCATGTGTGTTTAATTGCAGCTGGCAACACTGCTAATTTATTTCTTTCTTTTTTTTTTTTTTTTTTACAGAAAAGTGTCTCAGACTTTCTTAGCCATGGATGTATAATTAGATTTGTTTATATTCTGTTTATGAAGCTCATTTGGGAAAAGAAAAACACCAACATAATTATCAATATTGTTGAATAACAGAAATAAATAAATTAAACAAAACATTCTCACATGATTAAATAAACACAAACCTTGAGGTTCATCATATAAAAATAAAAAAAAGCTTCTATTTTGGCTCCTGGTCTGTGTAAAAAAAAAAAAAAAAAAAAAAAATCATTGAAAGTTCTCTTTTTTTTTTAAACTCCCTTTAGGTTTCTTTCAGTTTCTCGGGTTTTCTCCAGCCTACCAAAAAAAAACAAAAAAAAAAAACAATGTTGGTTCAACTCAAACTTTTCCTGAAATATTAATGAGTGTGTAAATGATGTACTGGCGTCCCATCCATGCCGTGTTCCACCTCACTCCCAGTGTTTCCAGGATCCACCACCACTCTGCCCAGGATCAGCTCAACCCCACTGGACACCTTTGGTATGAACTAGACCTGGAGCTTCCTTGATGTCCAGACATCATCAATAATACCTGACCTCACCAAAACAAATCCTGCAGCCAAGCTGCAACATCTGGTGGAAAGCCTTTCCAGAAGAGTGACAACTGGAAGTAACTTATAAAACCTGTAACTGTGAGTGAACCGATGTGGTATAAAACGAGATAAAACATTCAGGGATGTTAACTTCATCATACTCCACAATCATCATGTTGATGGTGATTATCATGCTGGTGTTAAGTGGCTGTGAGTCAACTGAGAAAAAAAGCACACAAAAAAAAAAAGACAGAAGTGAAGGATGAACCTGCGGAGGAGGACTGCATGCAAATTATCTCTGAACAGATGGTGGTCAGTGTTTGTGATGCTGAATATTCACCCGGTGCCAGCGTGTGTCTGTCGTTATCCGCTAGATCAGCTGGAAAAAAATATTTTAATGCCAGAAGAGTGTGTGGATTATTTACAGATGCAAATATGAATTTGTTGAGAAAGAAAAAAAAAACAGGCCATGAGATGAACATCCACGTTCCAGATCCTTTGCTTTCAACACAGACGCTTTTCCCGAACGCAGCCCTACAGGAACGTGGACCTACTGTTCTTTTCTTTATTTAGATCAGAAACTTACCGAACCCCTGCTGTTATCACCCTGGCATGAATTAATGAAGAACATCTGATACGAGGTTGAGAACACACCGTGTTTATGAACAGCCGGTCCTGCTCGGGCTCGGAGATATCAGAGTGATTAGAATGTGTGGGTACAAAACAGACTGGTTTATAAGAACAGACTGGTTTATAAGAACAGACTGGTTTATAAGAACAGACTGGTTTATAAGAACAGACTGGTTTATGAGAGGCTTTTAGTAAGCAGAGAAGAAGAGCAGGTTGTGTGTAGAACGTGGTGCACTAAACACCTGTTTGTGAACATGACAGTATTGCAGAATGTGTGCACTAACACTTCCAGGTTTTAAGAGAATCACAAATGTGACCCGGACTGAATCTCTTTACACTTCCACACTGGTATTACTGTAAAGATTTACATTGTCATGGTGGAGAATTTGCATATCATGGCAGATTTTATTATTTTTTTAATTCTTTAGTTCATTCATGTTGGAACAATTGAAAGACTTTAATGGTTTGTTTGTTTTCTCACTTCTTGCTTCAGTCTTTTTTTCCCGCTCTTAAGGATGAACCTTAGTGTCTTGTTGACAAAGTTTATTTTTAAATGTATGCATTTTATTTTTAATTGAAAGTTTAAAATATATGAACCATATATTTTAACTTTATATATTTTATTTTATATATATTTACATATGAACTTTTATGTAAATTATTTTAAAATGTATAAATTTTTATTTTATTTTTATTTTGTAATATACACACTTAATTTCTTAGCTCATGGTCATGTAAGGTAATAATAATAATAATAATAATAATAATAATAATAATAATAAAAATAATAATAATAATATAATAATAATAATATAATAATAATTTGCCTAATATCAGGAAAATGTTTTTATTTTATTTTTTTTTATACCTTTTAAATTGTAGTAATTAATTGCACATGTTTCCTTGGTTCTGTAGTGGTTCAGTACAAAAAAAGTAAATATAAACCTAGTTTGCATTTCACAAAAAAAATCAGTTTTTCCCTTTTTAAAGTTTTAAGGTATTACATTTATTGTAGTGTTTTGTTGTTGCTGCTATTGTATAGTTTTTTGTTTTTAAGAAAAGTGTTCTTGAGAAAAAATTTTATATCCATTTTAAATGCATTTTATGAAGAAAAAACATTTTTTTTCTTGTTTGTTTAAAAAATATTTTTAAATTAATACATGCATTACAAATATTCTCAAGATAGACAAAGAAAGAAAGAAAGAAAGAAAGAAAGAAAGAGAATATTCTTAAATATACTTTATATTCATTTATTTTATAAAAAAAAAAAAAGTATGGAAATTAAAGTTTATATTTGAACTATTTATTTTAAAACATTTGAATGTAATTTATTACTTCATGGACATGTAAATGTGGTTTGGTTACAAAAAAAAAGAAATAAACCCATTTTCCTATTTTGTTATATTCAGTTATAATGCCATAAATCTTTTATATTCAGCTCAATGGGAATAAACTGGCTTTGTTTGGAACCTTGTAGACTTTTTAACAAGGACTGTGGATCTCAGGGGTCTCCTCAGTACCCACCGCACGCTTCCACTCACAACTCCAGAATTAACAAACTCCAAATTGTTTAACATTTAGCTAAAAAAAAAAAAAGTAAAACATAAATCAATCCAGATGCAAACAGCAGCACAGAGAGGAGGGACTGAAAAAGCTCCTGTTTACAAATCCGTGAACAAATTAAGCATTCAGTTCAGCAATAATGCTGTAAATTTCAGGATATAAAATGTCCATGTAGTCAAGAAGTAGAAGATTATTTACTTTACTAAAATGAAACAAATGCGGTTGTAGGAAGCAACTAAAGCGATATAAATAAGTTGGCACATCACAATGTATGCGTCAACAAAAAGGCCACCTTTAAACAAACCAGCTTCAACAAAATGATGTCATGTTGTCTACTGCTTTTATACCTTCGTGATGCTTACAATTCCACTAACTCAAGAGAAACTCAAGCACAAGCAAACTCATCAAGCACGTACTGTACGATGACTTGACGGTCAGGGGTGCACATACTTTGGGTCAGCCATAACACTAACACCATCAGGTGATCTGAATGACACTGATTATTAATTACATTAATTATGTAAACTAGTAAACTAATGACAGGATCCTGGGCACTCAAGAATCAGCTGCTGTACAGAGCTGTCCAGAAGGTTCTCCTTTCGCCACAGAGAAACGCTGGAGCTCTTTCAGGCTGACCATCAGGTTCTTCCCTAGTACTGCAAAAAAAAAGTCAACAATCCTGTCTCTGTGATCTACAGCCAATTCCTTGGACTTCATGGCTTGGTTTATGCTCTGACTTGCAATGTTAACTGTGGGACCTCACATAGACACGTGTGTCTTTTGAAATCAAGTCCAATTAACTGAATTTACCACAGGTGAACTCCAATCAAGTTGTAGAAACGTCTCAAGGATGATCAGCGAAAACTTGATGAACCTGAGCTCAATTTTGAGTGTCATAGCAAAGGCTGTAAATACTTATGTATATATATAAGGGCCGGGACTCGATAAAAAAAATCTAATTAATTAGAGGCTTTGTAATTAATTAATCGAAATTAATCGCATTTTAATCGCATATAAATATTTNNNNGGCTGTAACATAACAAAATGTAAAAAAAAAAAAAAAAAAAAGGTGAAGTGCTGTGAATACTTTCCGGATGCACTGTATGTCCATGGAGACCAAAGACCAGCTCACCCAGTGTGATCCCACAGAAAAGCCAGTGCAGCACAAACTACTGAGAAAAGACAATGCTGGCCAAGATAGAAAGACACCAGAACACCCAGTGCACCACAGCATGCCATGTACTGGGCTTAGCAGGCAAAGAGCCCAAGGCCACCAATCTGGTCTCGAAACTCAACAGATCCCAATGCAAACAAGCAGATAGGGAATGTACTGGGCAAACAAATCTGATCCACACAGACCCACCCTGCAACTCACAGCACCGAAACAATCCACTGGCAATATCCTGGTGCCAAACACCACAGCACCCCCCAGAGGTCTTGTGGAGTAATGCATCAAGGGGTGCACAAGCAAAACCTACACAATACTGGGCATAATGTTCTGGGTTCTAATGTTAACTATATATGTGTGCTGTGTAATCAATCTCACCTTTATAGTGAAAATAAAAAAATCCTTGATGATCCTCACTCTAAATTCTTATATATGAATCTGTGTTTGTTGTCCATCCAAAAACCTCTATCCTTAATGGTTAGTGCGTGAATCTAATTTACAAACCTGCTACTACATGTACTGTGAGCTTCTCCTCCGTAGAAAACTAGCCCATTAGCACATTTCTACTTTTTTAGAAATTGTGTTTGAGATGGTGGACAGTCTCCGAGTGCCCAGGCTGAGACCGTGAGGACCGGGCAGATGGAGGCCATGGAGAGATGTTCTACACATGGCTCAGGGGAAGTGTAAATGCTCCCAGCTGCTTCCGTTTTCTTTTTAATTACATTCTTTAATTTACCATTTTTTTCAGAGTTGGGTCCATGGTGTCCTCATTAAACATAGCCGTCAGAGCACATGGCCAGAGTTATCCCAGAGTTCTCTGATTAAATCTGTAATATTCAGTGATCCATCTGACCCATGAGGATATACAGATGGTGTTATGTTCATCTTTTACTCGATGATGGTGGAAAGTTAAATTATAGTGCAGATTTTCCAATTAGTAACTAATTTGCTTAGTTTCTGGATTCCCTGGCAGTCGTTTGTGTAAAAATGATCTTCATGCAACAGCAGAATCTTAAAGGGCTTTATTCCTTTTACACCACAGCAATTTGGCGACGGTTTACAGGAAAAAAATAACGCTACTCGTAATGACAAAACCCTAACCTGGTATCTGTTAAAGCGATACAACCATGTAGAGATTCCCATGTATTTTTTTACGTGGGGTTTTAGGTGTTTCTGTCACACAACAGTAAATGTAATGAAGACATCTTGTTCTTCTTTTGTGCAAAGTCAAGAGGCACGAGAGCACGCAGCTCCGATCCTCAGGGACTTCGTCCATTTCCATGAATAATGCACTTTTTATTTTTGTGACACGTAATTGCTCTTAAAAGGCCATCATCAGTGTGAATCATGGGACGCGTGGGCAATCAGTGCACTCAGAAGAGCACCTGCTGCTGCCGCTCGTAACTCTTACCGCAATTAAAGAGCGAGGCCACTAGTCGACTGCGCACATTGTGTTTTAGAGAACCAAACAAGAAACCGTGGCTGTTTTTCAGCCGGGTGCTGGGAATGTAATCAGACAATCCTGTGACTAATAGCGCTGGGAGCAGCGGCGTGATCACTTAAAAGCGATGGAGGTGATAAAGGTGTGATTGGGGGTGACGGAACGAGGTGGCAGTAAGAAAACGGATAATTATGAAAATGTTTTCTCCTGTCACGAGAGGTGCTGAAACTTTCTGAAAGAGGTCAGAGGAGAAAAGGACGACTGTCAGGAAGCTGGAATCATACACTATGAACCATCTCAGGAAATATCGATGTGGGGTTTGTGCAGTTGAACTGTAACAGCTCTACCAGTTGAGATGCTTTTCTGCCTCATCATGGTGGTAAAGAGTGCTGATTTGAATTAACTTATGCTTCCTGTCTGGCTGTTTTCTTCTGCGCTCACTCATCAACAACAAGACATTTTAATCTGGATGTTTTTTGTTTGATTTGCACCATTCTGGGTAATATGTACATTATGAGAAATCACAGGATGGGCTAAAATTCCTGCAATTAATCTAACCTGCATGTCTTTGGACTGTGGGAGGAAACCAGAGTACCGGGAGGAAACCCACCAAGCACAGAGAGAACATGCAAACTCCATGTACACAGACCCTGAGGCGAGAATTGAACCCGGACCCAGGAGGTGCAAGGCAACAGCGCTGTATATAGGTTTTATATACATATATAGGTTGTTTCTTGCAGTGTAGGTGTATTTTTATTTATTTATTTCATTATTATTATTATACACCCACTGTGTTTCATCGTGTTTTCTTGTAACTTCAAACCACATCATATTTCAGACAAATTCCCGTTCCACACTCCTCTGTTCCTCTTTATGACTCCGGTACACAACCCACTCGAAATCATATCACAT
The DNA here is from genome assembly GCA_030014275.1 of Clariallabes melas. NCBI lineage: Eukaryota > Metazoa > Chordata > Actinopteri > Siluriformes > Clariidae > Clariallabes > Clariallabes melas. The sequence continues at coordinate 35,687,556 of JAQMYI010000034.1, read as the reverse complement.
TTGCCTTTCATAGTGTGTGACTGGATTAGACAGATGACATCGGAGCCTTGAGAGGGTTCAGGGTAATAACGGTGAGAGAAGCGCCGCACGTCTTATGAAGCCCCGCCAAAGCCGAGAGCAGCGCTATTGCCTTCTTTATTTTCTCTCTGATGTGGAGGTGAATGTCTTTGAAGTGTGACTGATGAAAAACATGATATGAACAACTGAAAGGAGAGAAGGGGAGGGGAAAAGGCAAGATTCGCTATAGGAGTTATTCTCTGCAGGCCGATGACTGGAGATAAAAAAAATATATATATATCTAAAGAAAATAAAGGAAAAAACTCGACTCGGTGTATTTCTGCTGTGGGAATCGATTTATTTCGATGTGATGATAGAGTTGGGAATCAAGATTTCTTAGACAAAAAAAATGAGTTTTTGATTGGTCCGAAAGTGTTGATTGATTGATTTTTTTTTTCCCCCAGAACATCAGCTCTGACAGCAGGGCAAGTTTATATTCATGTGTTCATTCTAAGATATTATGGTTTCTATAGCAACAGCTCATTAACAGGGACGTGTTTATGGAAGGAGTCTCCAGTTTCAGTGGTAAAGCTGTAACTTTAACCTTGCACTTCTTTATGGTTTTAATAAGCGAGAACAGAAAGTTTTCTTTTCGTAGACATTAACTGTTTCTAAAAACAGAATCGAATCTCCCATCATTGTTTAATACATATTGCAGCAAAACGCTGTGATGAACATGTAGTTATGGGAAAGTAATCCATTTCAGGGCGGTAACAATAACTCTGCTTCATCACCATACTACAACAGAAACACACACACACACATATATATATATATATATAAAATATATATATATATACATACCAAATAAAACCCAAATACTATAAAAACATAAACAAAACACATAAAGCTGCCAGAATGAAAATAATCACATTCCACTGAGACTGAAGCATGTTTGTTCACATAAAAAATATCTTATAAATAAAACTTTCCTCTATCAGCATTCAGTGCCTTTTCTTCAAATAAATACGATTGTGTTTTGTTGTTCCATGTTTTGTGACTCCTGTTCTTATCACGAGCCATTAAACTGATGTTTCATTTCCTGCGGGCTCTGTTCTGTTCCTCGGTTGTGCTTATTGCCCCTGTGCTGTGTTCAATCTCCCATACACGTCATAAATAAGGCTGCGAAACCCCCGAACCCACAGGCCTTTTTCTTAGCATTAGCGATGATGAACTATCTGCGTTATGGCCGCTCGCGGATCACGCAGTCTCCTCTAGGACATGCAGGAATGACATTATTGTTTTCTTTTTTTACAACACTAAAGTTCTTTTCAGTTTTTTTTTCCCCCCGGTCGGGGTTCGTTCGCCTGCTGAGTAAACAATAGCCACACAACGAGCCTCTGCTGGGACATAACGCATGATGACGACAGGAAGTCGTGTTCTGTTCCCAGAAATCCGTCTGTGTGCGAGCTCGTTCTGGCGATGCAGCTTTTCCAGTGGAGCTGTTTGTGGAATTAAAAGAGAAAGTGTGCGCATGCCGAGCCCTCCGGCTCATTACTGACACTGAGAAATGGTGCTGCTTTTTTAATGACTTTTCTCACTTTAACAGGAGTGTAAAGTCATAAAACTGGTGAAGCCTCGACTCTGCAGCTCCTCAGAACGCACATAGACTACGGGAAGCAGGAACTCAAGCTGTTTGAAATTATTTGTACAGATTTCCAAACCACAACACTGATTCCACATTAAATGACCTCACGATTGTATATATACAGCGCAATGACATGATTTCTTTTACACATCCCAGTGAGGAAGCTGAAGGTCAGTCAGGATACTGCACCCCTGGACCAGATTGGGTTATACACCTCGCTGAAGGACTCAACATTTGCAGCTTTGTGGTCCCGGGGCTTGAACCTCCGACCTTCCACTTAGTAATCCAGAGCCTTAACTGTCTGAACCACCACTGCCCCTAACGCTGGTAACACTGAGTGTCATGCAGATAGAGGAAAATGATCATGTTCTGATCAAATGAATTTACAGTTAGTTCCCTACATATAAAGATTAGATCACATGTCCGCTATACATTGTCACATGCATGCAGTACGCATCCAAGGATGTCCAGAAGCAAGCGTAACAGCAGCGGCAATGAAGCTGGTACTGCTAAGAAGCGCCAAGCAATAACGATGGAGACAAAAATGAAAATAATGGGGAGAATGGAGCGAGGTGAAAAGATGGCAGACTAAAGAACAAGGACAAGATCATGGAACATGTTAGTTTTATACTGTGTATAGCCAATTGTGTTAGTATCCTAGT
>JAQMYI010000034.1:35648661-35662581 GCA_030014275.1 Clariallabes melas | reverse complement strand
ATACATTAAATTTTAGCTTTTTTTTTTACTGTTATATATCACATGTTTACATTAGTTTTATTGGAAACTTCCAAATTTAAATTTAATTGTACTCCATAATGCAATTTATTTCATAGCACCTAAACAGCGATTTATTTCAGAGAAATCTTACATTTTAGGTGTTTCACTGCATGTACTGAGTGTATGGCTGTGTATGTGACAAATAAAATTTTCATATGTGTTTGAATCTTAAATGGGGCATTTATATAAAGGAATACATTAATTAATTACTTTACGTTTTAAAAATAAGTGGAAAATAACCAGGGTCAAAACATAAAGTCATGAATAAATACAGATTTTTAACAAAAAAAAGAGACTAAGAGGAGGAATGTGTGTAAAAATAACACAAAAACTTAGAAACAAAAAGGTTTCTTTATATAATCTACAGCTCTGGAAAAAAAAAATTAAGAGACCACTGCAAAATAATCGATTTCGTTTTTTTTTTTTTTTTTTTTTTGTGAACTGCTGACAATTCACAATATAACTATTGTTATTTAGAGTGTATATTTAAAGGAAATGACATCATCACAACACATCAAAATAACTCCAGATCATGCAGTAAAATGCTAATAATCTGTAAACAAATTGTGTTAATGTTTTTTTTCATGTGTTTTGGCTCTCCACCTGTTTTTTTTGGGTAACTATATACCATGCTTTTAGCAAAAAAAAGCAAACAGCTCAGCTTTGCTTGATGGTTTGTGACCCTCCATCTTCCTCTTGATGACATTCCAGATGTTTTCTGGACTAAATTGCACTACTCTTTTTTTTCTTTTCTTTTTTTTTCCACAGCTGCGTGTATATATGGATTTCCCTCACCGCTTTCTAGACGTCATTTTAAATATTTTCCACTAGATGACACCGTTGTTATATTTTCTACCTGGGATTCAAGAACATGCTTCAACAACCTTAAAATGATTGACTTTAACATTCACAGAGAGAGAGAGAGAGATGTAATAGAAACGTATTTTCTTGTAGTAATTTTTTGTTTGTTTCTGCTGTTGTGTTTGGATATATAAGAACCATAAATTATCCAAAGAAGATCAGTGTAGTTAATAAACTGTTCTTTATCAGTTTGTCAGTAAGGAGCATTGCTGTGGTGGAAGAGGAATAAAACACGTGTGTGTGTGTGTGTGTGTGTGTGTTAGAACGACCGCTCAACTGAGGATCTGCACATCATCGGCCCGGAGGATCTCTCCATGCTGAGAGGAAAAGTAAGAGCATTCAGCTTTACAGACTGCTGGGTTTTAACATGAAATACTGGGATTTCTGAACTTTGGGCCAAAACCAAACAGCAGCACATCAGACAGCAGGTACAGAGAGAGGAACTTAGATTGGATTTATAATTGGACTTTAGGTCTTTAGAACTGGAAATGTTATAAATATGATGATTGAATGTCTCTTAATATTGAGAGACAATTTTTTTCTTTATATTTATCCTTATACTTTGCTATATATTATTATATACAGTATAGTGTAAGTGTTTGTCACATCACCGTACCGTACTGTGCTTGAAGTCTCCTTCCATGCCTTCATTCATCAAAAAGTTAATCAGAAGTCCCGGTTTGCCTTGAACACCCCTTATAGAACAGTTCCATGTTATGGCGACTGAGCTCTAACAAGGACATGGTGAGAACACACTCGGGTCACTTCCAGGCCGTGTGCGGTATGTTTGAGATTAAGCACACCCGATTCTGGTTTATTAATGACAAATGCCTTTCCTTCTAACTCTGGTTCCTCTCCTGGATTCTTTCTCATGCCATCTCAGGGAGTTTTTCCTGCCACTGTTGCCTCTGGCTGGTTCATTAATGATCTACATCTACATCTGGATTCGTTAATATTGCTTTGTGACGATGTATGTTATTAAAATTGATCAAAACAAGGTGAACTGAATGCTGTAAATCCTACGGCTCCTCTTCAGTCTGTTCAGTCGGTACGGAACATGACCTTGATTAGCATGCTAATTGATGGTTCTCATTTTCTCAGAAGCCAGTCCTGTCCTCAGGGTTTTTGTTTGTCCCCCTTGGTAACACCACATCCTACAGCTCCAGGGACTCCAGTTCCATCATAAGCTCAGGTTCCTGGTCGCATGCAATTCTTTGGAGTTTCTTTGCACTTTCCAAAAACATCACGTTAGGGGTTTTCTGATTAAGCGTAGCTGTGGGAGCTCTGACTGTCACCATCTTGGCAGGAGCTGACTCCAACAAAATCACAAGTAATCCATAAATGGCTAAATGGGTAGGACTGAACGGCTGGCTGTTGGTTGGGAGATGCCTATTTACCTCATTTACCACAAGCTACCTAGCTTAGCTTTAGCTAAGTTTAAATGTTATGGTGGCTAATATTAATTTACATTTTAATACTGCTTTGCATTTGATTGAACTTGGTCATCCATACCTTACACCTCGTCCCCGTGTCACCTCCTACATTCCTTGTGGTAAGCTAACCTACAATGATTCCATTTAACTTTATGGCTTAACCTTTCCTGAGGCCTGAACTCTACTCTTGTGACATTGCAATTTCTGCTGACTGTTTCTCTTTATTTACAGCTGATAAATATAATTTAATCAAAGTTTTCAACCAGGAAGAAACTTGGCAAAAGAATTATACAGTTCTTTTATATGAGGTTGGTACAAGGATAAATATATAGACTGTTAAATTGGGATAAAATGTCATGTCCTCATATGAGGACATTCGGGTCTTAGGAGGTTTTAATGTAACTTTAACTGATGCGTTACATAAAAATTCACCCCCTGTACAGTTGTCATGAATGGGAACTCTTGTCTATGGAGACAAATTTATTTATTTTTTTATTATTTTTATTTTATTTCTTTTTGTAACCAGCTGTGAATATGTTTATTTCTATTATAACATTTAAAATTTTAACACAGGGCTCTATGGGGTGTTTGACTTACTTTTGGAGCTAACCCCCAGTGGACATTCGAGGAACAGCACGTTTTTGGCACTTTTTTTGAACGAAACATACTGTAGGCACTGTTGATTTGAATTAAATAAATATCTATTTATCTATTTATTTATTACCAGTGCCATAATTTTCAAGTTTTCAATTATTGTTTTCAAACAGTAACAACTTAAATCAATAATATGAGCTGAAGTAATGCAATGTTCAAGGTATATCACTGTATATTGGTATACTGTACACTGCATTCAATGCTCCTATTATTGGAATTATTCCAGTTGTGTGATACAAATTAGTTTTAAAGTTTATGCAACATATGATTAAGGAAAAACAACAGTAATTTTAAGTAAAAAAAAAAAAAAAAACTAGCTTTTCTTTAACTGCTTGTAAGCTTCAAACTGTGCTATACACCGTTCTTTCAAGCAGGCCTTTAGCACTTAAATAAATACAAGCCATTCACAAATTCCCTTCAGCTGGCCCTGATCATGGGAAGGAGGAGAGAGAGAGAGAGAGAGAGAGAGAGACTCTGTTAACCTATGACTTGAAATAAGTTAACATGTGCTCAGTACATTTGATATGTTATATAGTAAATTTGAACATGGGTCCTTTTGTACTTTAACTCAGGTACACATGTAAATGGTGGACTTCTACTTTTACTTCAGTAATATTTTACCTAGTTTATGTCTACTTCTACTTAAGTACAGGTTTTGTGTACTTTGGCCACTTCTAAGGTTTTCAGTGTTGTATTAGTTACTACTTCAGTGAAAGTAATACATTACTATTATTTATAACTTTTCTAGAACAGTAATCTATTACTATAACTAGTTACTATATAAAGTAGCAGATTACTGTCATGTTACTTTTTCAAGTTTTGCTGCTTTAAAACTTCTAAATGCTCTAGCTAGGAAGAAAAATAAAATTATTTCTCTGAAGCAGGGCATTAGCACTCATAAACACTAGCCATTCATAAATTCCCTTCAGCTGGCCCTGATCTTGATGGCTACCTTCACCATAACACAAGCAAAGCCCTCAGGCCTCAGGACACGATGCAGAACGTCAGCACACACTGAGTTCTGCAAGAACACAACCATCACTCCTCCCCTCGTTTCTGCTGCGAGACCACATCAAAGCGAGGCTTCACAGACGTATAACAAGTCCGTCGTCATCGCTCGATCTCGTACGTAAACGCAGACGGAACAGAAAACAAACAGGCGAGAGTGGCCATAAATGAGCAAACTCAAACGGACCACAGAACGGCAGGACCTCGCGGCGGCGGCGACGACCCGGTGCTGTTTGAGCCCAATTCTGGGTTTAATTTGTCCTCCTGTCATCTGTGCAGAAATTCAGGGAGGCAAAAAAAAAATTTGGCCTCCCAGAGACTCAGCTTTCACAAGAACCCACTTTTTGCGAAACTGCGATGTTGAACTGTTTATGAACTTCTTTTGTGATATTCAATGCCAATCTGATGTTGTGGTGTGGAAGTCATGTGTAGCACAGACACAGAAAGACGCAATTACACTTCATTAATACTACAACTAGCATACACACACACACACACGCGTACAAACACGTACAAACACGTACGAACACGTACATGTACACATACGTGTACAGAGAGCTGGAAAAAGGCAAAACTGTAACAACATAAATTCTAACAAAAAATTTATTTTTCTGATTATCTTTTTCTTTCTGTTTGTCTGACTTTATTTTATTCTTTTTTCTGTCTTTTTCTTTTCATCTGTTTTTATTTATTATTTCATTCATGTTTTTCTTTTTTTTAATTTATTTTCTGTTTGTACTCTTTTTTTGTATTTTTTCTTTCTTTCTTTTTTGTTTATTATCTCCTGTGTTCGTTCATTCATTTCTTTCTTTCTTTCTTTCTTTCTTTCTGCCTGGTTCTCTTTCTTTTATTCTCTCGTTCTTATTTTTACTTTATTTCTTTTTTCTTTCTCATTTTGTTTTTCTTTCTGCCAGTCTGTTTTCATTCAATAATTCGGTAATTCCTGCCTTAATAGTTTTTTTAATTTAGCTTTTTCTGTTTGTCTTTTTTTGTCTTTTATTTCATTATATTTTTCTCTTTTTTTCTTGTTATTCAAATTTATTAATTTATTCAATTATTTTCTGTTTCTTTTCTTTCTTTCTTTATTTATTTTTCTTTTTGTCTCTTTCTCTTTCCATTCTTAACTTTTTGTTTCCTCGTTCTTTTTCTTTCTTTCTTTCTTTCTTTCTTTCTTTCTTTCTTTCTTTCTTTCTTACATTTTCTGTTTCTTTCTTCATTTCTGTTGCTTTCATTTCATTCACTCAATCTCTTGCATTTTTTTGTCTTTCATCAGTCATATACCACCTTCCTTTCTACATTTCACTCTTTGCTTTGCTTCATCTTTTCACCCTTCACCCCACACTCACTCCTTTCCCCCTGTAATAAATGTCCTCTATGCCTTCAGTCACTCCATGTAATTGACACATGTGGAAGAGCATGACATTATTCTCGTTGTTATTATAGTCGTCAGCTCTGAACAGGGAGTTGGTCATGTGCAGTCCAGTGGTCTGTAGTTTTCAGTTACAGAAACTCTGACAGTAGCTCAGGTTTATATTAATTCACGCATTCTGATGCGTTATCGCGTTTATAGTAAGGGCTCATTCACAGGGATGTGTTAATATTTGATATTTATGGAAGAAGTCTTCAGTGTCAGAGCTTTGTAACAACACAAGCTCTAACGACATGTGTTTAGTTTAATTATTTAATATAGCTAACGAGTAAAACTCTGCTTTCCGACCCACATCCAGTTCTCCATCTCGCTCAGCGCTGGAACATCACCAAGGCCACTGCCGTGTTTCATTTCCAAAGTTTTGCCTGCGTTGCAGTTTCAGTAAACACGTCCACGTGTTATTCGGTCCCGAACACCACCGAACGGCTTAACTTTTACCAGGATTGTATTAAATCTTGTCTTGAATGTTCAGACAGATGGAGACTATTTGCATAAGTCTTTCCATTCAGCTATGAGTGTGTTTTTTTTTTTTCCTTTTGTTAGATCTTGTGGTTTTTACACTGGAATGAAAAAGGGACAAAAGTGATGGAGAGTGATGGAGAGAGAGAGAGAGAGAGAGAGGGGTGAAGTGCTGAAACATCTGCATCCGGTACTGAGAGCAGAAGCAGAAAACAAAGACAGTTAATCCGTAGAGTCTTTTTGAGTTTCTGAAGAGTTTAACACTTAACATGATAGTTTTATCAGAAATTATATTCATTAATCTATTACAATAGCTTGTAGAACAAGGTTGGACATGATGAGTGTTCTTCAGTATATTCCTAAATGTCTGTGTGTTTAATATTCTGTGTAACGATACATATACGTTACCTGCTAAATATCTCAATATTTCCAACATCTGAGTTTTCATGTGTTCTTCTCCTGTGGCCTCTGTGGCGTATAATTGGGATAATGGACTTCTGCAGCATTTTTCAGTTTAGTTTACAATCAATTGACTGTAAAAATCAAAACGTCAAAAGTCAGAAACCAAAAACAGGAAGTCTAACCTTGAGCATTTCAGTCACTACACTTGATAAGAAGAATGCAAATACACAGATTTCAAAATGTCTGCTTTCTCAATACAAAGAATTAAGGTCCTAGAAAATTGGATAATGAAGAGTTCCAATAAAAAGGGTTCTACTTAAAAACTTTGATGAAACATCCAGTGTCCTAAAGAAGTTTCACTTAGTTCTTGTACTTCAATGTATATTTCACGTATCTGTACTTTACTTGATTAGTTTTATTAGAGGCTACCTTTTTACTTCAACTCCACTACATCCTACAGCTATTATCAGTACTTTTACTTCACTACGTTTCTGCGCCACGTTGCGTACTTGTGTACTTTTACTTAAGTAGAAATGTAAATGGAGAGTTTCTACTTTAACTTGAGTAACAACTAAGGTATCTCTACTTTTACTTAACTACAGGATTTGTGTACTTTGCCCTCCTCTGATACTAAAGTAACCAGTGTTGTGCTAGTTACTAATAAAAGTAATTAGTTACTATTACTAGTTACTTTTCAGTAAAAGTAATGCATTACTATTAGTCATCATTTTGTATAGCAGTAATATATTACTATTACGTGTCACTATCTAAGGAAACATAGGAAACACAAAATAAACACTTGTGCATTTCGCGTGTGATGATGTCACCATAAATAAATAAATAAATAAATATTATAATGTCTACGATAGGCAGATTTCAATCATATTGTACACTAGATGTGCCTGTGACTTAATTCGCGTGGAATTTAATGTTTACAATGTACGGCACTTTCGAATTTTGAGATGAACTAATGATTTTTTTTGTGGTTGATTTTTTTTTAATGATATAAGGGCGTTTTCCATTTAAAATTCAAATTAGCATATATTCTCTTCCCATGGGCCGATTGCGATGAAACAAAGCCCATATGTTACCTCAAGCTCAGCCAAATACACCTGTGAAAACCTCATTAAAATTCGTTCAGTAATTCTTATGTGATACGTACACAAATAAACAGACAAACAAAAATTCCAAAAACCAACTTGATGTATTCTGTTACTCAGGTCACATCCTCCCAAATAATTTTACAGTTTACAGTAATTTTACAGTTTATATGTAATAGATATATAATGTATAAACATTCTGCTATAAACAATTTGTACGTGGAGGACCAAAATGCACACAGAAGTCAAGCAAAAGTAACGCAAATTATGAGTCTCACTGTTCTTATACATGCAGTATTATGTGTGTTCATTTGTTGATGTTCTTCCCTTCCTCACTCATCTTCCTCTCTCCACATGTAACACAGAACGTCCTGATTGTCGAGGTAAGTGAGCTCATCATTACTTATCACCTTCTTTGATATAGAATTAAACAAATACAATGCAGATGCTAAAACTATAAATCACTCAGTCTGGTCCAACAGCTCGTGAGCAGGTTAAGATGCACCTTTGTTCAAAATCTGATGCAACATCACTAACCAGGGTTGCCATGTTTCAGCAAAAAAAAAAAAAAGGTCAACCTACTGTAACTGCATCTCAAAATCCTTTCAAAACGTTTTAAAGTAGCTTTAAACATTGGACAGGACAAAAAATAAGACTTTTTTTCTTACATGCCTTAATTTGGGAAATCAGGTCACAGTGGTGAGCATCCATTTCTGATCTACTGACCAGACATCATTCATTCATTCATCCGTCTTTCCCTTTTCAATCTTGACAGTACTCTATATCAATTACACGAGAAATGATTCGGTCCCTCATAGACACACTGGATGCACTTTGCCATAGTTTTTGGCCACAAGGTACAATATTAACTCTGTGTGGTTTAATGGGACAGTGAGCATGCGGAAAGGAAAACACATCAACATCAGGACGATTCATGATCAGCTTACAGGGTTGCTGAAAACTCTGGTGACTGAGGACTTTATCTCTATAAGGGCGAGTGTTTGTTAAACAGCTGCTGTAGAGTGTACAGTATATGATGGGGCTTTGCATCGTCCACACTTACAGTGCTTATGTTATTATATTATGATTTAAACACAGGTTACACTTCTCTTTTGTTTCATCAAAATGCCATCAAATGAGACACAAATTGATAACACACTCTTCACTCTGAAGGCGATAGTGGACACTGGGATGACCCTGAAGATGCTCCTGCAGCACTTGGAGAAGTTCCAGCCCAAGACTGTCAGGGTGGCCGGGTGAGAACTCGACAAAAAGATATGCTTGTGATACATCATTCATTTAATCTAAACCGTGGTGGAGAGGGGAAACTGGCCAAACTCAGGCATCTGTAACCATTTGTACTGTTCTGAGCCCGAAAATTATTGGCACCCTTTTCAAGGGGGTGTGTGGGGGTGTGCATTTGTTTGTTTGTTTGTTTGTTTGTTTGTTTGTTTGTTTGTTTGTTTGTTTGTTTGTTTGTTTTAACCTTAATATCCATTTCTGTCATATTCCAAAACCATCACTTTTCATGTGAAATAAAAATAAAAAAGCATAATGAAGACAGTTTGAACATCTATTGGAGATACAAGATTTAGACACCAGCTTTTTATAGCTTAACAAACAGAATAAAACATTCCTCTGAAGCTGCTCAGGTTCTGGAACCAGACGGAAAAGTGAGAGACTAAAAGGTCCTTCAGGAAGCCTGGAGCGCTATTCCTCAAGCTTATTTTAAACATTCAAGAAAGTCCGGCTCCTCGAAAGCACAATTTAAATTGGGGGGGTCAAAACTTTTGACCAGTACTGTATGAACAATATTTATTTGACTAGTTGTTTAACTGGAAATGACGTGTATAATGATTTGCATTTTCTCTTGGAAGAGTGTGCCAATATTTTTTCACCCTCTACAACAGCTTGAAAACATGCACTGTGTGTGTGTGTGTGTGTGTGTGTGTGTGTGTGGTTCTCCAGCTTGCTGGTAAAGCGGATTCCCGGCAGAGCTACAACACTTCCAGACTGTGAGTTCATTCAGTATCTGACAACATCTACACAACAATGAGTTGAGGGGGTTCGAGAGAAACCGTAGCGGTTCCTGAGAAATCTCAGCAATTCATAACTAATCACACGGTGTCGTGGGTCCTCTGTAGTTAGACGATGGAAGTTCTTGGACAGTTCCTCACAGTTCAGCCTGAGCATAGAAGCGTCCTAGGCGGAGGTGGGAGGTGACTGATGTACATGTGCTTTGTTACTGTACTTAAGTACACATTTTACATATCTGTACTTTACTTGAGTAGTTTTACGTATAGTTTAGGATACGTTTCACTTTTACTCAGCACAAAAGTACAGCACAAATATCTGTACATTCACTACATTTCTGCATGGCATAACCACAGTGGTGTGTAGTGTCTGAAGAGGGAACCTGCTGACGATTATGTGTAATTGCGTGATTATTGTAAATTAATCCGAGCTCTCATTATCTTAAGTAAATTGGAAATTGAGGACTTTTGTACCTTTACTCAAGTACGCATGTACAGGGAGAACTTGTACTTTTACTTGAGTTCAGGGTTCGTGTACTCTGGCGACCTCTGGTCCTGAGTCATTCATAAGTACATCTTAACATTTCATAGATAATGCATAGTCAGCTCGTAGGTGATTTAGGACTCGAACAGCCAAGAATTGTCCAGATGCGATCTAACAAAAAGTTCAAGAATGTCTGAGAGACCTCTGTTTCTACCCGGTAAATAAAAAGAGATTCATTTCAGCCCTACACATTCCTCAGACAAAATTCTATTCATTTGTTTGTTTGTTTGTTTGTTTGTTTGTTTGTTTGTTTTTCATTTGGGTATGAAAATAACTTTTGCTTCAATTCAACCTGTAAGAGATGGACAGATGTTAAAGCATCCCTTATTTTAGTCTCTGTGGCAGCAGGATTTCCCACAATGCACAGGGAATGTGTGATTATTGTAGCAATGAGTTATCTTACAAATGTTACAGGCAAATCCTCAGGTAGTGCTCACCATTCCTGTTCACACACACACACACACACTGAGCATTTCTTGTCTCTTCACTTTAGCGCTTCCTTTAACCCTCTGTCGATGTGAGTTTAGTCTACAGCAGTGCTCAAAACAAGCAGGAATAAAATTTGCCTGCTGAAAAAAGGACAATTTGCAAGACAGTCTTGGACACGAGGGAGGTATTTGCCTCTGGAAGCAGTTAATTTTAGGTCATGTCCAGGTCATCTAGGTGATCTTTAACCTTGTAAAGTCACAAATCTTGTAAATACTGTATGAGATAAAACTTCATCCTCAAAAACAGGATCTTCATTACATCAGACAGACGTCATCAATTTATTCTCTCATTTTTCTTTATGTCTTCAGATGTTGGATTTGTCATCCCCAACCGCTTCGTTGTTGGTTACGCTCTGGACTACAACGAGTACTTCCGAGACCTGAATGTGAGTTCTCTGAGATGTTTCGTGAGGCTCTGATATTGAGAGAGAAATCAGAGAAGGACAGGAGCGCTCCACTCCCACCCTGCTTTCCATAGGCAAATTCCCACATCTCCAGTTTCTCCAGGCAGATTAGCATGATGAGCTCAGTGCACACACACACACACACACACACACACCACTGATTTACACACTGGAGTCGTGCAGCGCTGCACTGGCTCTCTGTTAGACTATTCTCACTGGGAATTTCTGCAGCGCTCACTGCTGCTGCCCAAAAGGAGTAAAAATCTGAGTTCTTTCTTCAATACGTTCCAGGCGATCCCTGGTTTCTTATCTTTTCTAGGTTCCAGACATCACCTTATTTATTTATTTATTTATTCAGTTTAATTCTCTAGCTCACAAGCATTCCCATTTTTTCTTCCCTAACTCTCACGTCTTCCCAAGATTTTGTTCTCTTTCCTTCCAGGCCTTCTTTACTTTCCTTTTTCCCTATCTTCCATCCCTACGTTTTTTTTTTTATTATTTAGCCCCCAGGCATGCCTTAGCATCATTCCCTATTTTCCCCATATGTAGGTCCCAGGTACTGTATTCTGTACCTTTCTTCTTCCCTAGGTAATCTCAAGGGCATTCTCAATACCCTTCAGGCATTCCCTAGTTTCCTTCTGCCCTCCTAGCTTCTAAGAATTCCTTCAGTTTTTTCCTTCCCTATCTCTCATGGCTTTCTAAGATTTTGTTCTCTTTCCTGGACTTCTTTGCTTCTAGTTTCCTTCTCCCTTACCCTCCAGGCATTTTTTTTTCTTCTTTATGTCCTGGCATTAGCTTGATTTCTTCTTCCTCAGCACCCAGGCATTTCCTAGGTTGTTTTACCTTACAGGTATACTCCTAGTTCCATACATTTCTTAGTTTTCTTTTTACCTCCCATGCATTCCCCAGTTTTCTCCGTATTTATCTACCAGATGTTCCCAACCTTTCTTTGTCCATAGCTGCAAGACATTCCCTAGTTTTCTCTACTCTCTGGTCTTCCCAAGAGTTCATTCCCTTTCCTCTTAGGCATTCTTTAGCTCTAGTTCTTTAGCTCTTAGGAATTCCCTAGATGTTTTATTCCTACCTTACAGGTATGATCTAGTCTCTTTATTCACTACCTTCCAGGAATTCTCTAAGTTTTTATCTTCTCTAAGTCCCTACCCAAGAATTCCCTAGCCTACTCCTTTTTCCCAGGCATTGCCTACAGTAATTTACTTCTTTCCTACCTAGGTCTTCAGGTATTCCCTAAGTCTCTTTCTTTTACTGTAGCTCCCAGATACTTTCCTTCTTCCCTTCTCTGTTTTAGGTGGACATTCTGCTGTACACGCCTCCCTGTGAATGAACTGTTCCTGCAGAAAGAATAACTGATTAAATCAAATGCATCAATATAACGCTGTGCTGTGCAGCTGCACTAATGTCAGGGCTACTGAAACTACAGTGACCTCTCTCTCTCTCTCTGTCTCTCTCTCTGTCTGCCTCTCTCTCTCTGCAGCACATCTGCGTGATCAGCGAGAGGGGAAAGCTAAAGTATTAACTGTGAGAAACAGACATGTGACCATGTGGGCTTGTTTTTTCATCTCACACTGATAGAAGTTACAAGACTACCAGAAGCTCATTGTGATGGACCTGCATGTGCATGTAGTGGGGATTTAATACTGAAATAACTTCAGACTACAGACTTAAACGCTTCAGAGGTTAAGCAAGAGTTAAGGGGAGTTTTGGGGGAGTTTGTCTCTAACAGAGCCGTGTCTCAGTTTCCTGTATTTCTTTTCTTGAACTTTAAGTCAAAGTCCTGCATCACCATCTGATAATTACAACATGTCCAAGTGAAATGTACCTTTTGGCTGTAAATGCGCTTTATCAGCTTATCTTTCCAACTGGTAACCTTCTCCACATAATACAGCCGGGGATTTTTAGTGGTTTAATCATATTTTATATTATGATTTATCTCAGGCTTTCCAGTAAATGATTTGATGTGATATTAATAGTACATCGTATTGCAAGTGTTTTACATGGACAATCATGAAATACAGACTACAGTACAAAATAAAAGCATTCATTGTGAAGGAACTTCGTGATTCATATCATCCAGAATCGTGCAAGTGTGATTCGACCTTTAGAGATCTTACTTTAAATATCTGGGTAACGTCTGATTAACCTCAACTGGCTGATTTGTTTTTTTACTGATGGGAAAAGATCATTTTGCCAAGACAAGTGCTGAAGGCCATCGAGTGAGCTTCCAGTGTGTAAGGATCTATCCAATGACGGAAACTTCAAAGCACGGTTGTAAGTCGCTCTGGTGAAGAACGTCTGTCAAATGCCTAATTGTAAATGTATGTATGAAATAAGCAAAACAATGAACTAGATCTTCTCAAATGCATCTAATTAAATACAGTATAAAGGTTTTAAGATTGTTGTGGAATATAAATGAGTCTAGGATGGACAACCAGAGCATATGGAATGATCTTAGCAGTTTAAGGACTCTACTACTGCACAGAATGTGGTAGGAGTTGCGTTCCTGCTGTGCTTTAGCTTCATGCCCTGATGGTTCTGAGCTTGGCCAGATTTAATGTTTGGCAGAGAGAGTTTCTCTCACATACAGAAAACATTTCATGACTCAGCCTGGGTGTGAGAACAGCATAACGATCTGAACTCACCATCTGTCATGGGCTTGGGATTGGAGAATGCTGTAGGCATGTAATCCTGACCTTCAGATTCATCACTGAGGCCGCATTCACAAGGTCGTGCGTGAAAAACACTTTTCTTTTTTGTTTTTTCAGAAATTATTTTTGTGTATAAAATATGAGAACTGAGAACTGAATTATTCATTTATAAATCTTGTGTTGGTTCAACCAGAACTAATGGCATATTTAAGGACAACGGCAAACATCCAAATGTCTACCCTTAGATAAGTTTGCACACCCAAAACATTACATCATACCCCAAACTCCTCCAAACACATTACATCATACCACAGACTCCTCCCAACACATTACATCATACCCCAAACTCCTCCCAAAACATTACATCATACCCAAACCAGTC
>JAQMYI010000034.1:35544484-35558612 GCA_030014275.1 Clariallabes melas | reverse complement strand
TCATATAATTAAAGTAGCTCGTGGAAGGGGAAACTAGCCAGCTAGCTTCCCCTGTTTCAAAAGCTAGCAGCCGCCACTGACACACACACACTATTAGCGTATTGATTTACCACCGTATGCGTAAAGTGTTCGATCATGCAGATTCTCAACACGGATTCCCGGAAGAAAGGTCGCTGCAGACTCCTGCAAAAGGAGACGATTTGCTGGTGTTATGCAGACACAGTTCTTGGTGGATCTTCCCAGTTGAATACATTCTCCTTTAACATTCCCCACATGTAGACATCAGGGTGGTGTAAGATCGGGCGAACAGGACGAGTATGTGAAGGAATGTGTTCTGCCACCTTTTTTTAACTTTGGGCCCCGTTCACGACCACTTAAGTATGAGCGGGAATAATACTCGACTGTTAATACTTTTTCCTCCATCGAGAGACCCATTTCCAACAACAACTGCACAACACAACTTCCATTCCACTAACGCAAATGCACATCTGGGATGCGCGAGTTTCAGCAAATTCCAGTATATTATGGCGCATACTGTATGTGTAAGACATAAAAAAAATCAGCACCAATACGGTGTACAATAAGTGTTTTGGCTGAATGAATTATGTTGGTATTTAATGCTGTTTTATGTTGGTATGCTGGTATTTGATGATAAACATTGGTATGTGATGGTGTTTTAGTGAACATGGTTGACATACCAAACCTAACATCCAGTCCGGAAGTTTAAAAAAAAATATATATATATATATATTCCTTATAGTATTTTATAACGTTAATGCCAAATGACTTCCTATTCACTACATATAATATGATGCTATTGGACTCTAAAAATGAATATCTTTACTTAATTGCAGCCTCTGTGTGTGTGCCTGTATATATGTGTGTGTGTGTGTGTGTGTGTGTGCAAGAGAGAGAGAGAGTTATCTACTGTTTATTTTTCAAGGTGAGTCCCATTGATATTAAATTCCCTTTTGCCGGAGAGCACATAGTTTGTACAGTGTGTGTGTGTGTGTGTGTGTGTGTGTGTGTGTGCTCGGTAGAGAAATACGGAGACTTCATCGAGGGGAACAGAACAGAGGACCCTGTGGAGAGGCTGAAGGTGTTGAAGCGTCTGGTGAGTCGACGCTCTCCGTCTGAACTCCAGTTATTAGTGTAAAGGAATGAAGTGATTGTTACTCTTTGGGAAACGGAACCACACACAGGTCCTGTATAAAGTCAGTGAATGTGGTGTGTGTGTGTGTGTGTGTGTGTGTGTGTGTGTGTGTGTGTGTGTGTGTGGTTTCAGCTCCACGAGTTGCCGGATCATCACTACGAGACGCTGAAGTTCCTCTCGGCTCACCTCAAAACTGTGGCTGAAAACTCGGAGAAGAACAAAGTACACGTCGCTTCACACGTCCTTCTGTCTCATCATCATCTGTAGATCATCATCCTTTTATATTTACACGTGTGTGTGTGTGTGTGTGTGTGTGTGTGTGTGTGTGTGTGTGTGTGTGTGTGTGTGTGTGTCAGATGGAGCCGCGGAATCTGGCCATCGTGTTCGGCCCCACGCTGGTCCGCACGTCTGAGGACAACATGACACACATGGTCACACACATGCCTGATCAGTACAAGATTGTGGAGACACTCATTCAACACGTAAGCACACACACACACACACACACACACACACATAAACCTCGTTTCATCTAACATGTACTGTAATGAGCTGTTCATGTCTTTTACAGTACGACTGGTTCTTCACCGATGATGGAGAAGAGGAACCGGAGGTGTGTGGATCCTCTAACCTTTTATCAGACTGATGGAGAGATAAACAGATGAAAGAGGAAATTAGATGGATAGATAGATGGATGGATGAACGGACAGACAAATATATAGGCTGAGACAGACAGAATGACGGACAGATGTATGGAGGGATGAATGAAAGGTTTCCAGATAACTCGACGTGTAAAGATGGGCAGAATAATGGATGGATGGAAGGATGGACAGGCAGACAAATATGTAGACAGACAGACCGAATGATGGATGGACAGATAGACAGATAGCTATATACGGATGGATGGATGGATGGATGGATGGATAGACACATATACACAAGACAGTTAGAAAAATGGATCAATGCATTGATGGACAAGCAGACGGACAAAACTATTTATAGACATATATACAAACAGACTGCCAGACAGAACGATGGATGGATGGATGGATGGATGGACGGATGGACGGACGGACTGACCCTTAACTAGAAAGAGGCAGACAGAAGGATCAATAGACAGATAGACAGATAGCTAGGCACATAGATTTAGAATTATAGATGGATAAATGATAGATAGACAGAGTGAAGCGGGCAGACAGATAGCTGGACACTGAGACAGATGGACATATAGCTCGAGATAGAATGATGGATGGATGGACAGTCAGACAATCGGGCAGCTAAACACACAGAGACAGCCAAGGCTGGAGGGACAGATAGATAACCGTGTCTTATCACACACTCCGTCTCTCTTCCTGTGCAGACGGTGGTCCAGACGGACAGCGCGGTGGAGACGCAGCCGGTTCCAAACATCGACCACTTGCTCACCAACATCGGCCGCACCGGCGTCTCTCAAGGAGAAGTGTCAGGTAATGCGTCTCACTGGCTCACTGCATGTAGGAGGCGGGGTCTCTGTCTTTAGCCCCTCCCACACTGTCAGAAACAGTGTTTCAGCAGACGCTAGAGCTCTGAGTGCAGAAAATATATAAGGGCTTTTGTCATGATTCGCTTAAAGCAGCAGTATGGAACTCTGCCGCCCCCTGGTGGGTATGTGGTGTATAGCAAGAAAGTTGACGTTACAAAAAAATAAATATATAAAAATGTGGACTGATCTGGCAGCTAGTACTTTATCATATTTTGCCGCACAGCTGCTAAATATATATATATATATATATTTACATATTAATATACATTTTAAATGAAGCTTTTTTTCACAGTAAAGCTGATTCTTCCGTACCGCTGCTTAATACATGAATGTGAAAGAAATAGCAGTCGTTATTGTTTCTATGAAATTTTGCCATTAATCTGATTTAATCCCCAGTCTTTCCCCACACTCGTTTTCTCCACTAAGCTTCCTCACGCTAACATGGCATGAGCTTTCTTGCAAAAAAAAAAATAAATAAAATAAACAAAGCAAAACCGAAATAAAATTAAATTTTAAAAAATCGTCAGAATCCTCAGAGAGCAAGCTTGCCAAATGTCTGATCCCTCTGTCCGTAGCCCGGCCGTGTCGCGTCTCCTAAGGCCATTCGCAGCATTTCACACACTCCTGATCTTGACACAGGCCAGGTGGGAGGAGCCTATCACGCCGTGATGTCACTGATGGACTCGCTCATGTCCGTGATGGACAGATGGAGCTGTAGGAAGAAAGAGGACTGTTGCCCGCACTGTAGCTGCCTAATCTGCAGGAACCCTCGCTTCCTGTGAAACGAAAACAAAAAGAGATGAAAGAAACAGGGGAGGACCAAAACAAAAACAAACACAAATCGAGGGCGAGGGGAATGCCTTTCTCTTGTCCCCCTTTTCCTTTTCTTTTTCTCTGCCTTTCTCTCTTTCTCTCTGTCTCTGTCTCTCTGAATGCTGACCCAACGGAGTGACGGCACGGTAATGCTCCTCTGCTCCTGAACCTCGCTTGCTCATACTGTACCATCTGTCTCCACCCAAAAAAATGACGAATAAACGGGGTGTGCAGGGGGGGCTCGGCTCCTGAAGAAGAAACTCCACTTGAAATTTAAGTTTAGGAAAACTTAACCTCAATAAGTTAATGTACTTTTCCTTTCTTTACTTATTTTCCATCTCTAACACTTAGTGTTGTCTTTTCTCCGTAGCTAGCCCCTCTCTGACTCCCCCCGTCACGTCTCCTCTTGGTCGGTTCCATAGTCATCCCCTGTTGTTGCCATGCTACTGTTGCCATGACACCGCCTCGGAATATAGACGAATCTCTCTTCTTATTCTCTTTTCCTTGTCTATCCTTCTGTTTTCACCTCCTCAGTTGTCATAAAAGATAAACTTTATGTTAGGTGTCATTTTATTCTTAGAAATCGTAGCATTGTTTTCCTCTTATGTTTTATTTCTTATTATTTTATTTGTGAAGAAAAGCACAAACAAAGTTATAAATGTATATTCTTCGCTCCTTAGTAATTTTCCTTTGTTCTTAATCATTTTCTAATAATGATGATAAAGTGCATGCTGCCTCAAACACCAGAACTACCATATCCCACATGCATGGCCATCCATGTCGTGTCTCCGGTCATGACTACAGCATCACTCAGTACCATGATTGCGCATCCAAACTAATCTTTACCACTTTCATGATGGCTTCCTGCCTTAATCATGAAAAACTTTTTTACGTTCACTCATTTCTTTATTCTTTAGCTGTGAAAGCAGGGAAAGTTCTCCCCCTGCTGGAGGACATGACCTGAGAATAACACTCACACATGTTTAAAAAATAATAATAATAATAATCTTACTGCAAAACCAAAGGTTCATGGGTTGGACTCGGTCCTGATCTTGCTCCTGCGACCTGAGTGAAGCCAAAATAAAAGTCCAGGGGGTAGATTAAGAACTGAACCAGCTCTTCTTACTTGGTCAAAGACAAACCAAAAAGTCCAGAGAGTTGCATCAGACCTAAGACCAAAAGTCTAGAGGGTAGCGTCATACCCGATCCAGCTCCTCCTACCTGTGCAGTCAGGCCGAAAGTCCAGCAGATGGTGTCAGACTTGTATCAACTCCTAATTCCTGTGCGGAGTCAAATCAAAAGCTGATGGTGATCTGATCTAGCTCCTAGTACTTGTATAGTGTCAGACCAAAAGTCCAGAGAGGGGAGTTAGACCAGATCTAACTCCTAGTAAATGAGCAGAGTCAAACCCAAAATCCAAGGGTTGGAGTTGGACCTGATCCGGTTGTTACTGCCTGGGTGGTGTCGAACCAAAATTCCAGGGGGTAAATTTAGAACTGAACTGAAGTCAGATCAAAAGTCCAGAGTCAGATTTGATGTAGTTCCTAATACCTTTACGAGATAGAATTAAAGTGCAGGGGGGTAGAGCGAGACCTGGTCCAGTTCCTCTTACTTGGGCAGAGACAAACCAATAGTCCAGGGGTTGGACTCAAACGCGATCTAGCTCCTGTACAGACTGAGCCTCTCTCTTACCTGGATGAGTCAAACTAGGGGGAGGGGGAGGTGTTTCACAGCAGTTAAGGGTTCGGGGAGAAGTTGGATCAGGTCCAGGTGGATCAGGTGGAGACTACCCTTAGACTATTGGTTATGCAGTATGTTCTTTCTAAACTCATCTGCATGCACTCCCTGCACTTTTCTATCCCATCTTACACAGTGTCTTGTCCTCCCTGTCTTTCCACATTATTGACTCCGTGTTTGGACCGAGGGAACTCATAGATTGTATTTATTTCCTCATATACTCTCTCTCTCTATTTCTTTACCCACAGATTCACCCACTAGTGATTCTGCCAAATCGAAGGTGAGTACGAGTCGGATCTTTTTAAACCCTACAGTTAGGTACAAAACCCGAATTTTCACAAACGAGTCAAACACGAGCAGCTCTGACAGACGGATCAGAATCCATCAAGACGTGCTTTCTGCATAGATCACGCTCGTCATGACCGCTTGCTACACTGATGTATCTAAAGCAATGCATCCATATCATATATCATATCATATCATATCATATATATATACGTGCAGAGGTCCAAGTCAGTGCTGCTAATATACTTTATGTTCTGTATAGGTCTGTTTTCAGTCTGTTCACGAGAGTTGACTTGTCTTACATCAGAATACAAAAACCTAAATGTAATAAGACAAAAAAAAAATTGACTATTGGATTATTAAAATGATTAAAATGATAATTTATCAATTGGAGAGAATTTTCATTGAGATTTGACTCAGATTATTCAGAGATTATTGGACGTAGACAGAGATGACGGTGAATCACTGATAGTGTTGCTGGTGTGCTTTATAAGCTCTGGCACTTTTTTACTGAGACTCTTTTCTCTTTTGACTCTGTCTTTCTTTTATTTGAGCCGATTTCAGAGGAGCAGGTGGAGTGGTGTTGCAATGGCCACAGCGGTTAGATCTTTGTCTTCCTGCTCTTAATGCTGCTCTCGATGATCTTGGTGCTTTTTCACCTTCTCCATCGTCAGTGTTTCCTCTTATATTTGTTTCTGCCATCTTCCCTTTCTCTCTCTCTCTCTCTCTCAGGGTTCGTGGGGGTCTGGGAAGGACCAGTACAGCCTCGAACTGGTCTCCTCCATCTTTGCTGCAGCTAACCGCAAACGCAAGAAGCCCAAAGAAAGGCTGCATGCTAGCAGCTCTGAAGATGACCTGGATGCTGTTTTTCTTGGGAGCGAGCTGCAGGACCAGAAACCCATGGATCAGGATAAAGCAGGAGACTCACATGAAGAAAAAGAATCTGAAAAAACTTCCAAGGGGCGCAAAGAGCACAGGAACTCGTTCTTTTTGAAGAAATACCCTCCCGGCAAGACGTCAGAATCCCCAAAATACTATACCCTGCCCAGTCTCCGGCTCCGGTCTCCGGCTCCTTCCAAAAGCTCCACATCTGAATCATCTCCTCAAGTGGAGGACCTTAGCACCATAAACCCAGAAATGTCCAGATCCAGAAATCGATTGAGAATTTGGGACATAGAAGCTTCCTCTGGCACAGATCTACTTCCAACCGGTCCTGTCGGAGGATCAGCCACAGCAGAAGTCAGCTCGATCACTTCGGATTACTCGACCACCTCCTCTATGACGTTCCTGACAGGGGCGGAGTCCAGTGTGCTCAGTGCAGATTTGCAGAGCCGGGGTGGAGACGAGGCAGATGACGAGCGCAGCGAGCTGATCAGCGAAGGACGACACATGGAGACAGACAGCGAGACTGAGTTTCCTGTTTTTATCAGATGCACAGCGACTCCTGTTACCCCGTCCAAAGGACACCCCGTCCCTGGAAGGGCAGAGTGTCCAAAGGTTCAAAAACCTTTAAACCGCTACATCGCGCCTTCACAAAGGCTGACTGCATTCAACACGTCTAAAAGGCGGACCTTGCACCAGAAAACAGACAGCGATTCTTCATTAGAAGCTGGAGCCAGCCGAGAAGGCGAGAGGATAAGTCGAAGCGAACCGAGCCGTCTTTCTCGTGTTCTGGAAGCAGTAAAAAAAGGCCGTTCCGCGGGAAGCCTCAGCTCCGCCTCTTCCTCTTCCCACAACCAGACAGAACCAGCGAAGCATCTCAGTATCACCGAGAGGTTGAAGTCCCATTTCCGCTTGTCTGCGGATGACATGTTTGGCATCGGAGGACACAAAAATAACAGGAAGAAAGAGAAAAGAGTCCGTCGGAGACACACTTTGGGTGGGCAGCGGGACTTCGGGGAACTTGCAGTCATTAATGACTGGCGTGAACAGGGCGGTGCTGAGAAGGGGGCGGAGCTTTCTGATACAGACCGGCTCAAACTTCAGAACGCGAAAGAGATAACCATTCGGGATTGGATCAACCATGAGAGCTCCCATCCTGGGACATCTCGGGCTGGTTCGCAGGGGTCAAACGTCATAACGGGGACTGGCGAGGGTTCGAGTCACTCTGCTTCGATGCCAAGTTGCCAATCCAGTATGGATCAGTTAAATGGGGGAGAACCAAAGTGCAAAGGCAAAGTCAACCTGAACTCGGGCTCCGACGCTCATCCACATAAACTTGCCGGGGCTCAAGTTGTGCGCTCGCAGTTTTACCAATGTTTATAAAAAAATGTCGACATATGAGTGTGTGAATGTGGATGTGGATGTGTGTGAAGAAATGAATTCATGTATGAATGAATGAATGAATGAATGAATGAATGTTCATAGAGGTACTGCACAATATTTTTTATTCTTTTAATCCCTTCTCCTCTTTTTAACAAAGTATATATAAATATAAATATATATGTATAAAAAATATAAATTGTATATATCTATATGTGTATAAACTCATAAGAGGGATAACTGGAGTGAAAATGTATCGGATTTGTAATTGTAATCTCAGTTTTTACGGATTAGAGTTGCTCCTGTAGTGGATTTGCCAAGACGTGTTTGGTGTCGGATGTTTCCGTCTTTTTATCATTTTGCAAGTGTGCTAACGTAGCTAACAAGTGCAAGAGAATGATGTTTCCAAGGGTTTTAGGTGTAAGCCGCTAGTTCCTAGCATGGGTGCATCATGGATAAATTCTGGTCATGTGATCTTTTAGTGATCAAATGCAACAAGCGGCACTTACAATAAGGGATAAATCAATCAGTGTGTTAGATTAAGGTGTGTGTGTGTGTGTGTAGTCAGTACAATTGGAATATTTAGTGTGACAAGCATGTTACTACAGACGTCCTCTAGCAACAAACCGAACATGGACATGTCAGTCACCATAATGTAGCTTGTAACGTAGATAGATCCTGATTGTCCAAGATGGCGGCCATCATAATATTCCAGTGGTCAGGTTCATGCTGAGGTTTAGTAGTTCATGGTCATAATAGTTCCATTGTGTCACTGGAATGTCACTTCCATGACTTGTTTGCTGCATGTCCCATGACAGTCCAATGCCAAAATGCAAAAAAAGAAAAAAAAAAAAAGATGCAAATATCCCCCTAAAAAAACACATCTTGGTTGTTTCACTACATTCGTGGTAAAGATAAAAAGGTTTACATTAGTTTTTGTCTTTTATACTGAAATGCTAGAAGACAGTACTGGAAAGGATGTTGTGGTCAAGTTCTACCCCACTAACATGAAGTCACTTTAATGAAACAAGGAGCATCCCATAAACCCAAGCTTGCTGACTTAGCAGATTCCGTGATCATGTCATGTTTTTAGCGCTCCAGCATGTCAAAGCATGTTTGTTAGTGAAGTTCTACTCCTGAAATTATTCTGAGGTTACATGAAGATGCATCGCTGTTAGCATGGAATACCCCATAAACTAAATAAAAAAAATAAAATAAACTAGATCTTTTAACAAAAAAAAGGAAGAAACAATACAGTGGTAAATTATGCTAATATGCTAACGCTAATCCTATGTTCATGCTGGCAAGCATCAAGCATCTTTTGTAGCTTGTAGTTTGTCTGTAGTGGAATTTTTTTAGCTATACATACATAGCTCTATATATATTAGCGGTGGACTAGCGGATTAGACTAGCGGTGCAAGCTCGGTGGAATCATTTATTTAAAAAAAAAAATAACAAAAAGCTTATTTGTCGTGGAGTTACATCACAAGTCTGTGTTGCGTACATACTGCACGTCAAGAAGTAATGCGGATGACTTGTCGCTTGCTACCATGAACATGGGTAATGGGACAAACACTAAACCTGATACATAGTGGGAGTGAATAAAGGATGAACACTAATGTGAAAAAAGTCCTGAAATACACATTGTTTTCTGTACTTGAGATTATTTTATTATTATTATTATTATTATTAATCTGAAGGTAAAGTCCACATCAGGACTTGTTTTCTGTGCTGTGTGCTGTGGGAAGCTCGTTTTATTTTTACAGTGCAATGAAGCAGCCAGGCATCAAAGCGACGAAGTGAGAATGAAGTCAATTTATATTTCTATATAAAGGAATATAAAACCAATAATAATAAGTTAGAGCCTTTATACCGGTACTACAGGAAGTGCAAAGCATTAAAGTCACACAATGTCATGTCCGTCTGTAATGAAGTGCCTCGTACAGCTTATCTCTGCAACACGATTGGTTTTTGTCTTTTTTTTTTGTTTTTTTTTTTGCTCTTGTCAAATGTTGCATATTTTTTATCACCAACTCTAAATGTGAGCTCGATTTTTGTATGAAACAATGTGACCACAAACCAGTGCTTCCAGTCTTAACTCATTCTGTTACTGGTCCGTTATACTTTTTTTTTATTTTTTTTTTTACATGCACATGCTGTTATATGGAGACGGTAATGTCTAGGGCTGAGGTTGGACAGACTGAGGAAGTGTGTGTGCATGACAAACAGATGCATGTGTGATGACCAAAATGCTAAAAACAAGAAAGAAGGTTAAAAACACTGGAAATAAATGGTCTTTTTTTGAGACTGGGTCTTGACTTTCTTTGTTTTGTTTTGTTTTTTGTTTAAAAGTTTAAATGCAGTGTGATGACACAGTTGTATATAAATACATGCTGGTCTAGTTTACCAAGTCACCACCCTTTCTTAAATACCATCTTCACTCAAGCTCCTACTGTACGTTGTTGCTGCTTTTTAATTATCTCGTTCTCTCCAGTGACCAAATCATGGCTGCTCCTTAATTATATTTCAGTTTACTTCCAGTTACTGAGTCGTGGTCACTGATTAATTACCTCATCCTCTACAATTACCAAGTCATGGCCATTTGTTAATTATCTTATTCTATCCAGTTACCAACATGTGGTCACTATCATTATCTTCTTTCATCCAGATAGCAAGTTTTGGTCCCACTTTATCAAATTTTCCATGGTATCTCATTTTTACTCCCCGTACCAAACCATGGCTGCTCCTTAATTGTCTTGTCCTCTCGAATTAACAAACTTCCGCCACTTCTTGTTTTCCTTCCTGTCTCCAGTTACATACTGTAGCTGTGACCAATCATTAATTATCCTGTTAACTCTTTAATTATCTCATTCTCTCAGCACCAAGTTGTGGTTAATGCTTAATTATCTTGTTCTCTCCAGTTATCAAGTTATGGAGACTACTTTATTCAGTGCTCATTTCTAGTTACCAAGTCTTGGCTGTTCCTTAACTATATCAGTTTTATTCCAGTTACTAAGTCATGGATGTTTCTTAATTTCCTTGTCCTTTCCAATTACCAAGTCATGGCGATTCTATAATCATCTCATTATCTTCATTCACCAAGCTGTGGCCACTCTGTAATTATCTTGTTTTCTTCAATTAGCAAGTTTTGACTACACCTTAATTTATCGAATTTACTCCACTTACCGAGCCTGGTCTCACCATAATTATCTATTTTTTTCCCCGTTACCAAGCAATGGCCACTCCTTACTTGCCTCGTCCTCACCAGTTACTGGGCTATGACCACTCTTATTATCTTGTCCTCTCATGTCCAAGGTCTAGGCCACTTCCAATTCCCTTTCGTTATCCTTACCATGTCATTTCCACATTATAATTGTCTCGTCCTCTTCCATTACCAAGTCATCAACATTCTTTAAGTATCTCGTTCATGCGTTACAAAGTCATGGCCACTCTTTCATTTGCTCGTTCTTGTGTTACCAACTTGTTTCCACTCCTTAATGACTTCATTCCCTTATGTTACTACGCCGTGTCCATGTTTTAATTAATCCCATTCTCCCCAGTTACCAAGTCATGAACACTCCATAACTGCACTTGATGTATCTCATTTCCATCTCGTTCCTCTGCTGTGGAGACGACCTGTTTAACACGAACCTCATGGATTGAGTTAAAACAAACAGCAAATAATTTAATTAGTTTAAAGTGATTCCATCACCTTGGACAGGCACACTTTCCACTATTTACCAGAAGGTTGTTGGTTCAAATCCCATGACTCTAATAGAAATAGCAGAACTGATGAAACTGTGCTGTTTTTTGTTACTAATATCACCCTAACATTAGAAGTCACATGGTGCGTTTTATGCACCTGAAGTATTTGAAGCATTCTGGGAAAATGACAAATAAACAATGACCTCTGAGTGGAGTTTGTTAGCAAAACACATGACCTAGTTATGAAAAAGTTCCATAAAGTAAGACACTGAATAAGGTGATTTGTGTCACATGTAGAAACGGCACCCTGAGACATTTTCATAGTTTAATAGAAAGTGATTCTGGTGTTTGTTTGTTGGTTGGTGTTGCATTTTCAGTATTTTATGTATTCTCAAGTGAGAAGTTAGCAGTTGTGCATTCCTGGAAAAACAATTACAAATAAA
Organism: Clariallabes melas; assembly: GCA_030014275.1. Classification (NCBI taxonomy): domain Eukaryota; kingdom Metazoa; phylum Chordata; class Actinopteri; order Siluriformes; family Clariidae; genus Clariallabes; species Clariallabes melas. Next base: position 35,546,692 of record JAQMYI010000034.1, on the reverse strand, counting down.
ATAATAACATATTCCAGAGTGACATTGCGGTGACCTTCAAGACGTACTGCTTTAAATAAAACCGCCTGGCAGGAGACACTTACAGTAAAGAAACGCAGTAATGTAATTATGTCACATTTGATCAAACAACAACAACCCAAAAATAAATATTAGTTGATACATAAAGTCATCAGGAAGTAATTTGTAATAACTCTTATTTACTTTTTCATGTGACGAGGAACAAACTTAAATATGAAAGCAAATCCATCTGGCACTGTGTACAATTGGCATCAGCTGACATGAATTGAAGATTTAAGAAAAAGAAGAAACACAGAACACCACCAGGTTAGTGATATTAGTGTGTACAGAGGCTAATCAGAGCTCCAGGAAATAAAGGATTCCCCGAAATAATTAATAAACACAGATATCGCCGCAGTCCCGGGGAGCCAGTCGCCGAGTCTGATTGTAACCACCTTAATAAAGTGCTTTCTCCAAAAAAATGCAACACGAGTACAAGAAATCGGCAGAGGGGTCTGTAAGTACAGCCATGACGATGGAATGAAAATAATAATAATTATAATAATAAAACGAGGAATCGAAGGGTAAAGTTCAGGCACAAGCTGAGAGCTCTTCTCTCTCTCTCTCTCTCCGTCTCGGATTCGTTCACTTTTTGAAAGGTGTCAATCGGCCGATGTTGTGCCAGAAGTTGGAGCTCTTGCGTTTGGGCTCGGCCAGCATGAAGACCTGCTGCTGCGGGAGGCTGGTGGGGAGCGTCGGGTGTTTCTGCCGCAGCAGGAAGTCGTAGTAGGGCCTGGTCACGGCTGAGAGAAGAGAAACGCACGATATTAGAAATCAGGAGTCTAGACTAGGGATTAGTCCATGTTTCCTGTTAATACACACACACACACACACACACACACACACACACACACACATGCTCATAAAAGAAAAGGAAATCATGACTTTTAAACAGTCAATTATTCAACATTTTCGAATGACCAGTGTTTGCTTTAGTACATTTTTAATATAACTTAACTAATGTGGCAAAGCATCAATTATTTCTGTATATTCTTACTTCATACAGAGTTAAAAACTCAACATTATGAAATAATGAAATCCAAAGATCAGAATTTTGTATTACATCATATGCAGCTGGAGTTTTGTGGTTTGTAAAAAGAGCTACAGTATCTAAAAATCCCAAGCTGACTGCGTGCAATACTTCATCTGCACCGCGTGGAATTCCTCATTTACAAGTGAAATATAAGATAAAGAGACTTTATTGTCAGTGTAGTGATACAGCTGAATTTGTTTGGTTTGGTAGCGCTCAGAGACCAGCAGCAATAAAGATAATGTAAAAATAAACAAAAGAGACCTGCACTAAAATATAAACATACACAATGGTATATGTACAGGGGTTGGACAATGAAACTGAAACACCTGGTTTTAGGCCACAATAACCCATTAGTATGGTGTAGGTCCTCCTTTTGCAGCCAATTCAGCATCAGTTCATCTTGGGAATGACAGATACGAGTCCTGCACGGTGGCACGGAGGGATTTTGAGCCGTTCTTCTTGTAGAATAGTGACCAGGTCACTACGTGATGCTGGTGGAGGAAAACGTTTCCTGACTACAAAACACCCCAAAGTGGCTCAATAATATTTAGATCCGGTGACTGTGCAGGACATGGGAGATGTTCAACCTCACTTTTATGTTCATCAAACCACTCTGTGGTTTTATGTTTTGTGGATACAATCAGGGTTAGCACCCAGATGTGGTTCGTCCTTCTTGGTGGTATGCTGACGTTACCCTGGATATCGTGGCTCTTGATACATCACAGAGACTTGCTGTCTTGGTCACAGATGCGCCAGTGAGACGCACACCAACAATTTGTCCTCTTTTGAACTCTGATACCCATAATGTTGTGTGCATTGCAATATTTTAAGCAAAACTGTGCTATTAATCTGCTAATTAAACCTCCACACTCTGCTCTTACTGGTGGAATGTACAATCAATGAAGATCGGCCACCAGGCTGGTCAAATTTAGCCATGAAATGGCCAGTATTTCAGTTTCATTGTCCAACCCTTGTATGTGCAGTGGGACTTGGATCTTGCTGCAAACAGTGCAAACAGGTATTCTCAGAAATAAGGAAGTAGTGCACAAATAATAATAGTAATAATAATACAGGATCTGCATTATTACCTGCATTGTTTCCAGGTTCTTTCTTTCTTT
>JAQMYI010000034.1:35527255-35537902 GCA_030014275.1 Clariallabes melas | reverse complement strand
CTCAAGGTTTCTTCCTATCACCATCTCAGGGAGTTTTTCCTTGCCACTGTCGCCCTCGGCTTGTTCACCAGGGACAAACTGACCATTCTGATTCATACACATTCACATTCCATACAAACTTAAATAATTATTTTGAGGCAATGACAATTGCTAAAAGCGCTATACAAATAAAATTGAATTGAATTGAATTTAATCAAGGCTCTGAACCCTGCCTGCTCCAGGTGGTGCTGTATCTTGGCTGACCCTGCACTCTGAACTCCCTCCACCCCAACATCAACTTCAACTACATACCTGTGCTGGGGGTTGGTGTACTTGAGTAACTCGGCCAGCTGCAGTGGGTACTTGCAGATCTTCTGGACAGGAGTAAGGAGGAATCCATCCAGAGAAATGTCGATCATCTTTTGTAGGAGACGGCAGGCCTCGAAGAAGAACACATACTTGTTGAGCTTCATAAGCTTGGAGAGCTGGACGCAAGCATTCGGGTGGTTGTTACAGTACTCCGAGTAGATCTGGAAATCTGTTTGCTAGAAAAACATAAGAGAGATTACACTGGAATCAAACGATAATGACATTGAAGGGACAGTGGCATCAGTGATAAAATGAAGTCATGTGATAAGTGATGTCAAAAGTTAGATTCCATCACTGATCAAAAACATCAAAGGTAACATGCTAACACCGATCAAGGACATCAAAGGCAAATTTCGATTACCCAAGGATGAATGAGATCAAATATATGCCATCATCAAAGGCATCAAAGGATAAATTGCATCAGTGATCAATGACATCAAAGGTAAGATGGCATCTCTTATTAAATGAGTATAAAAATGTCCGGGGTAAACACATTTCTCATCATCCTCAGGCTCTGCTATGGATGCTACGGTGATGTCAGTAACTAAAATGTCCCACTGGCAGGGACAGGGAGGTAACAGATAAATTGGACTGATTATGATGAGATGATTTCTGTAAATTTTATAAGATTAAAGTAAACTGCTGTATCAGGAAGGATTGATCTCATATACGAATCAAAATGTTTCTATAAGCGTACATGCTCCAAAAAGCAGCATCCGATTTCACTAAGATGAGGCTCGTCCTTGTTGAACCTCTTCTCTAGACCCTTCAGGAACTTCTTCTGAAACCGATAGATGTCCTCAATGTTTCCAAAAATGGTGCACAGCTGCTCTTCTGTGAACATGTCCATGCGCTTCCGGCACTGTTTGATGTAACCCTAGAAAGAGAACACAGGGTCAAATTAAGGTCATTATATTAGATCATCAGGGTCAGTTGAGCTCAGCAAAGTTCATGTGAACATTACAAGATCTAAAAAAAGAATTTAATCCTGTATGAGGCATCAATAAAGACAAGAACCAATGAGTCTCTTCTGACTTCTTCTGAAGAAATATCAATAGCAGGACTATGAGAACATGGCAGGTAAAGAGGAGCTAACGCATCCATCCCATCCAAAGAGGGTTCAATAACCAGTCATAAAACCTAACTACTAGTGGCTGTTTAGTGATAGCATAAGTGTTTGTGTCAAGAGACTTGTTGGATGTGAGTTCTAATCCTACCTCCTGCCAGAGAGGGAATGGCCAATTTAGGCAAAGCTGTTAAGTCGTTAAACATCAACTGGCTCATCTAGCACCATGAATGGCTCTTTTGTACATTTATCTCAATAATCCATTAGAAAACAACAGGATTTTCTTTTTAAACAAGTCTAACCTTTATGAGAACCATTAGCTACCAATGAACCCTTCTTTCTAATCCCAGGTGAATTTGATTCTCCTTAATTTTCTGAACAATTGCCTGCATCAATATAGTTCTGACCTCACAGATGTCCTTTAGGTGTTTGATGTAATCCCTCTCTGTACTCATGATCTCATTGATGACGTTGGTCCTCATCTGCTCCTTACAAGGCAGCCCAGGTCCGAGGAGCAGCCCGACGCCCGAGCTCTGCTCCTCCTGAGCCTCCTCCAGCTGTGCCAGGTAATCGTCCATCGGCTCATCCTGGTTCACACGCAACTGGCAAGAGGACAAGCATAGTGAAGCAGGGTCAAACAAGACTTTGTGCCAAAGAAGAGTTTTTATCTTAACAAAACACAAGGGTTGAGTAGAACTGAAAATAAGTGCCAAACTGCTTACTCTGACAAAGCTGGCTGGAAACCAGCCCTCGCTGTCCAGGATGCGTCCCCACCACCACTCCTTGTTTGTGGCATCCACTACTTCAATGACGTCTCCGGCCTTGAAGCCAAGCTCCTGATCGTCCATGGTGACGTGATCCCATAATGCCTCAGCATACACCACGCTGCCATCGCTGATCAGCTGAACACAGTAAAGAAGAACAAATTGGTTTTATGTGTTCAGTATGTTAATAAGCAGACACATACTGTATATACAGTAGCTGCAGCAGTTTTAAGGCATGTCCCCTTGGTAACATCTTAGTGCTATCTCCTTGTGGGTAGGTTAAAGTGTTGGCCTACTGATCGGAAGGTCCCAGGTTCAAGCCCCAGCAATACCAAATCGCCACTGTTGGGCCCTTAAGCAATGCCCTAAATTGCTTAGATAAATAATGAGAAAAAGAAAAGAAAGTAAGTTGCTCTGGATAAAGGTGTCCGCCAAATTCCATAAATGTAAACAACCCCTTGAGTCTGACTGTAACATCAATTCTGGAAACAGCTTTGACAATATTCACTTATTTCCAGTTAAAGATATTCACTAATCTTTCATTCCAATCCAAATCCTATTACTCTATATCCAGCCATGTTAAATCTTATTAGAAGATATTGCGCAATTGATTCCAAAAAAAAAATAAAAATGCCCTGCCGTCTGCTAACAAGAAATTTACTATTTGGGAAAAAGTAAGTTACTGTAGTTATTTTGCTATGTCAGGACATCTTATGATGTTTATCACACACAGATTTATCCAGAGCATCTTTCATTTAGACAACCAAGGGTTAAGGGTTTTGCCCAAAGGCACTTCAGTGGCTGCACTGGGATTTGAACTCCCAACCCTCCAATCAGTAATCCAACAGCTTATTCACTGGGCTTCCATGCTACAAAGTCACAGCCTCTGTAGAGTGGAGTAAGCAATGTTGAAGTAGAAATATGAAATATTTTAATACACTCTCTCTTTCTTTTATCAATCCATCATTAAAGAGAAGGGTTTGTTGCTAGGCAACAACCTTGCATAATTTTGCCTCTCCACGACTTTCAGTTGCAGTCGGCCAGTATGATGTGGGAAAATAACATCCAACATCATATAAATTCATATACAGACGGGTGCAAAAAATGTATACACACTTCAACATAAAAAATATATCCCTCTCTTCTCATGGTCACATGGTAACATCAACGATGGTGCGACATACTGATATCTTTAGAGGAAACATAATTCTACACATTGCTGCATTCATTCAACTTGAATTTTATAAAGGGCATAGACAACAACTGTTGAAGTGTGTATACATTTTTGGGCCCCTCTGTATACTCACATATAACTACAGTATGTAGAATTTAAACTACTTGTATAGCAGCAATACACTTGCTCCAGATCCATTCCCTGTATCCGCTATATGGACCAATCCAAGATGTTATTACCCCAACTGAAGTTTATAAGTTAAGCTTTTAGGGCCCTGAAGGATCACATGACCATTAACAAAGGTATTAGTAGCATTAAAATCCGCGAAAGGCATTTTAATATAATGCAATTTCCTGTCATAAACAGTTCTAGCACAGGACTAGCTAAGATCAATTCCAGACAAATCGAGAAGTTCAAAACCAAGATGAAATTTTTTTTTTAATAAAATCCTTTTCAAAGCTAAGCTAATAAGCTAATTTACATTAGCTAGGCTGGCTCCATTCATGCATTGTTGCGATGGTTAAACTGTATTTTTGAATAAGTATTCTAGACAACCCATGTGCAATGCAGATTTTTCCAAACTCTTGGTCAAGACCAAACCATATTTGCTCAAGACTGTGATGAGTCCAAGTAAAATACCAATAAATCCAAAAATAGACCAAGAACAATAAGAAAATGTCTTGGAACCATCTTGGATTTAAATTCTACAGCTCTATTACTCTATATTGTCACCATGCTTTACCCTAGGCATAGTGTGCACTCGTGGAAGTCAACCAAGGCATCCTGTACCTGTGGCAACCATCTTGCAAAAATTCTTAAAAGCAAGTCTAGTCTAAGACTCATAAAGGTTCCTAACGAAGAGTTTCTTTTTTCATAATGTATTTCTGAAACAACTTAGAAAAACGTTTTAAGAAGGTAAGGAGAAAGGCGGTGTCCAAAAATAAGATAAAATACATACAGTTTAATAACTGTTAGGTTTTTGTTACTGTCTTCTTACCTTCCCCCTAGAATGTATTAAAATTCCCAGGGATCTCTCTCTTTTTGCTCTCCTTTCAGTTCCTCCACATTCTTTATATGGCAATAATTCCTATAGTTTGTATGTTTCCGGATATCTATATATCCAGAAGCCTCACTTTCTAATTCAATGACTTTGGTTTAGGTTTTTTTCTTTTTACATTCTACAAAAAGTACTGTTTTTTTTTTGTTGTTGTTGCAAATAACACATATGGCATTAGGTAATGAAGTAACAACAACAGTCAGTTGTTATTTTAAGACATAAGGGTCAGCTGTTCTGGAACACTTCTTGCAAGAACAGTATTCTGTCAAGTGCATTTGCAAAACCCACCAAGCACCATGATGAAACTTGCTTCTATGAAGACCTTCCCAGGAAAGCAAGACCAAAACGTTGCAGAAGTCGAGATCAAGGTCAGAAGCCAGCTTAGCTTCACATACCCTAGGTCACCATGTTCAACTTTGTGCAGACACTCAGAGAGAAATGAAAGATAATTAGCCATTGCGATAACACATTCAGAGCATGAGACGCATCCAGCGCAGTAGAGCTACAGAAATACGCAAAGCCTTCTACTGTAATTGCATTTAAAATTTCTACTTTGAAAAGAATCCTGTGCATCAAATTTGTAAACCCTAAACATCAAATTGAATTTGGCACAAATCACATTGATTCATTTGCCTGAAGCTTTTATCGAGAATGTGATCTGTGCTTTGAGCTGAGTAACGGAAGCGTAAAGACTTCCAGTGCTTTTGGAAAACAATAATTGGAAATAATTGTGGATAGTAAGACAGAGGTAGGGCACGATAAGGCACAGGGGACTTAGGGCACGATGTCGAGGTACTGTACATCCTGAACAGGGTGCCAATCCATTGCAGGGCACACACACACAATCACACACTTGTTCGTACACTACAGGCAATTTGGGAATGGCGGTTAACCTAATCTGCATGTCTTTGGACTGTGGGAGGAAACCGGAGTACCCAGAGGAGACCCACCAAGCACAGGGGGAACATGCCAACTCCACACAAGGACAGACCGAAGGCAGGAATCGAACCCTCGACTCTGGAGGTGTGAGGCGACAGTGCTAGTCATCATGCCACTCCCACGCTTTTTGTGTAAAACCTTCAGATCTTACATTTCACTCGTAAGTGAACCTTAAATCCATAAACGAAGACTAGCTGTTTCTACTTTAAGACAAAAGTAAAGGCACCCTTTGAAGGAGGCATGCTAATGGTAGTTGATGCACTGCAGTGGCTGAGCTGCATTATTGGAAGATTTAGTGTACAGTGTGTTTATGAGGCGCTCGCTCTGCATTTACATATCATTTTTAGGGGATTTTGTAAAGGCGACTGAATGTAATTCATCTAAATGTCACCCAAACTATCTGATATCACCCAAACAAGGATGGCTTCCCCTGGCTGAGTCTGCTTCCTGTGACAATGGGCATTATTAAAAGTGCTATATAAATAAAACTGGATTGAATTGAATAGAACATGAACAAAGAAGATCAACGTGTTGAATAATGCAATAAACTTTACATTATTAGCATTATTTATGCTATAGCGTGCTCGTCATTTCCAGTGTTTTTTTTTTTCTAAATTCAAAGATAATTCAAAGATTTTACTTGTTAATTTTGGTCCAGCTAAAGAAGATGAGCTTGATCAGCATTCTTTTACTCTCACCTCGGACAGGCACAGTGCCCAAGTTATTGCTGACGTCAGCCAAACCGAGACTAGCGAAACGCTTAGCTGTACACGTTTTACGTTTAAGGCTTTTACACGACCCAACTTTGATTCTTGGTGTCTCACTTAGACTGATGATCGATAATTGAACATGCCGTTCTGTAGCCTACGTTAGAAGCTAACACTGCTGAATAGCAAAGCGGGCTATTTAGTGTAGCAGCTACTTAGCTCGAATTTAAATGTTGGCCTTCATGAGATTTCACAGTCTTAATTTAAATTTCACAGTCTTAATTAAAAAAAAAAGTAATGAATGAATAAAAAGATAAATGATAAAATAAAAGCAGCGCCGGCAAAACTGAAGGAAATTCCTTGTACCGTTATTCACATGCTATTTGTTGAATAAAGTGTTCTCAATCTGAGAAGTATTAAGCCGTATTTCATCAAATTTAATTTTTATTTGTCACATACACAGTCATACACAGTACAGTACATATACGATATGCAGTGAAATGCTTAGACAAACGCTCGTAACCTTAAAATCTAAATTATCAATAGAAATAAATTAGGGAATGGAAAAAAGAATGAAATATAGAAACCTTCTTCTAAAGTTTAGAAAAACTGCAGAGAAAAAGAACAAAATATAAAATATGGGATATAGAAAATATTTTTAAAAAACCTAGCTGTACAAAATATACACAATAATGGCTGTACAATATGAAAAATGTGCAAAAAATCATGATATTCTAATAATAAGGATCAACGACAAGTTAATTTCTCAGTTACCTGCAATTGCACAATATTTATTAGCTGTTATTTACACCAGATTTTTCTGCTCCTTCAACACGTAATGTTTACTGTTTTTTTTTTCATCTGTCATCTCCTAGAAAATGAATCTTAACTCATAATCAGAGTATTGCGTTGTGTCGAGTTGTAGCTCTTGTTTACTTTATGTTGTCTTCTGCTTGTCTTCTTTTGTCTTTTTGTATAATTCTTAGATCGTTTTGTTAATTTATGGTGTTAATATGTTGTCCTAGCTAGTCAGCTAATTACTGTAGGTGTAACTTATGTTGTATGTAGCATCCTGGTCCAGGAGGAACGCTGGCTCGGTTCACTGTATATGGTGGAAATGACAATAAAAGCCCAGTTGAACTTGACTAATTAAAAGTGAGTAGCTGTAGACTATAAAGTAGCTGTAATGACACTGTAGGACTCTGTTGTGATTATTTATTAATTATTGTACTGGTCAATATTCATTATTTTCATTATTGTATATAAAATATTTCACATTTTTTTTACGATTGATTTATTTAAAATGAGTACAACTGGTACTGCATGATTGTATTTATTGTTAAAAAGATACGAGAGCACAAATCATGCCCTTGACTCAAAAGATCTTTATTGTAATAATTTTGTTTTTGTTGATATCAGTATATATCAAGTGTTAATCTTAGTATAAAAATCCCAGACTATGTCTTCAGCCTTTGGATATTATCGTAATATGATAAATAACGTGTTCTCTGCAGTACTGCAGATGTGTACGTGTTAAGTCGTGACATGCACTAATAATAATAATAATAATAATAATATGTAAATGATGAAACGGAGGATGTTTAAGAGAAACACGCTGCAGAAAGCGTTTTGCTTTACCTGTGTGTTTATGCTGCAATCATACCAGAAGCCCATGAGAAAAAACAACTGTGCCACGTCGTCCACGGCGTCTGTCGTCTCTCTGAAAATCTTCCTCGCTCCTTACTGGAAGGCGAGCAGGAACACGAGCACCACGTTGACAATGACGAGGAACATCATGATGAGAAAGACGACCACGCGCTGCGTCTCGGGCTCCATGTTGCAGCGGAGGACCGTGTGGAGGAAGCCGGGCCTCGGCCTCGCGCTCCTCACCCAGCTACGAGCCATGCGCACCCCCACTATCTACCCAAACCCCCCGGTCCTCAGATCCTCACCTCTCCGCTCCTTTCTGCTTTCTTGTCTTCTAGCCGAGATGTCAGGAGAATCCAAATCTCAGCAGTAAGAGCTCATTGATTTTTCCGTTCATGTTTTCAAAGCTCAGGCCTTCCCCTGCATCTGCAATGTCTCTCTCTCTCTCTCTCTCTCTCTGTCTCTGTCCCTTACACACACACAAAAGGATGAAGCCAGTTCTCCTCCATGGCTGTGATTTCTCCTGTAAGTAAACACACACGAGCTGATCTCAGAGCTACGTGACTCGGCCCGGAGCTACGCTGGAACGCTCATCCATCACTCCCGCAGCATCGCTCTCTTCTCACACGGCTTTTTTTTTCCTCTCCTTCTTTCTCTACCGCGAACAACCAATCAGAGACTCCGGTTCTGCACCGTATCCTGGAAACCAGAATGGTTGAGGCAGCTCTTAGCAACCGTGGAGAAGGGCGGAGGATGGGGGAGCCAAGAATATGGAGCGGACTGCTTATTAGACAGATGGTCTCTCTAGATCTCTCTCTTTAAATCTAGCACTCTGTCTCCCTCTTTTTTTGTCTTTTATCAATCTTTCTCTCACACCGTCCTCCTATGAGGACGAAATTTCACATGAAATCTGTCAGATTTGTTCTTTGTTGTTCGTAACTCCTGCATTATGAGGGTCAGGTGTTTTCTACTTCACTTAAGCAGACACATTTACAGGACAGAATAAATCCTCATCTATCCTTTTCAAAATACTGACTCAGATCACAGCTCACAGATTATATAACACAACGCATGGGGGCGCGTCTGTCTATTTCAGGGAATCTCACACACACACACACACACACACACTCTGGTGTGTTTTTCAGAGGTAGGAGGAAACCGGAGAGCCTTTATGAAACTAAATGTTTTTAAAGCTCATTCATACGTACAGTATATCCGACACTCTGCGTTAAATATCACCTGCACCTCTGTTACTGTATGATGCACTTCAAGGTGGGACTTTGACAGGACAAACCAAGGTCAGAAGTGGTAACCGGAGCCAGAAGACTCTAATCAACCTGCTCTCCTTCTCTGCTTATCTCTGGATCTACAAAAGCTCGGACTTTCTCCTGGTTAGACTGGTGTAGACCTTCCAAAATATGTACTTATGTTGGTGGAAAAGCTGATCTGTAGATACCCAAGAAGAAATTCAAGATTGAGAGCAGACCAGAGGTTTTGATGTTGTAGCCTTGATAAAGATCTCAAAGCCACTTCTGTTGGTCGCTTTGGATAAGAACATGTGCAAAATTCCATGAATGTCAATGTTGTGTGAAGCATCCTGTTGCTTCAGCATAACTAGTGACCGGCAAGTTGGAGACCTTGATTCCTGGAAACCTCCTACCTAGAAAGCCAGCATGTTAATTAAAGTATGGTCAGGGGTGATGATGGACCGGTCTAGACACTGAATACAGCAGACATGGTGATGAGTTTTTTTGTGGAGATCTACAAAATGTGTTTGTTAATGTTTTATCTGAAATACTACTCATGCACTCATGCTTCCCATAATTCCTTCTGTTTCACTCGCATTGCTGACATTTCTGAGTCTGTAGCTTTAAATGCAAATAAGCTTTTGTGCCCTTTGGAGTGACTGATCAGAAGGTCGGCGGTTCGATCCCCAGCTCCACCAGGTTGCCGCTGTTGGGCCCTTGAGCGAGGCCCTGAACCCCGTCTACTCCAGGGGCGCTGTATCATGGCTGACTCTGCGCTCTGACCCCAGTTACGCCGGGATATGCAAAGAAGGAATTTCACTTTGCTGTAATGTATATGTGACAAATAACGGCTTAACTTAAGAACTTAACCTCCCCCGACACACATACCCTTTGTAAGAGTGAATTTTTTTAAACCAGTGAGAACAGAGGAAACAAAAAACTCCAGCCCAGAGGAGGAGATATGCAAATGTTCTGAAATGATGTCATAACAGGTGCAAAATCTGAATGGCACGTTCAAGCACATTTACATCATTTGGTAGATGATGATTTACATCATTAGACACCTCCGCAGGTGAGGGTTAAGGGCCTTACTCAAGGGCCCAACAGTGGCAATTTTGTGGAGCTAGGGTTTGAACCTGGGACCTTCTGATCAGTAATCCAACACCTTAACCAATGAGCAAACCCTAATATTTTTGTCCATGTTTATAAACAAAACTACGAAAAGGGGAAAAAAAAAAAAAAAAGTGTCTGTGTAGACACAACCACTGCAAACCCATGTGAATGTCTAAAAATGATCAAAAGCTAATTTTATATAACAGGTCCAATTTCGATCAGTAGCCCAAGCTTGGGATCAAGCCTCAATTACTTGAGCTGTAAAACCCGGAATGCTACCTGCTACAGCACCACACCACCACCATGCCAAGGCTTATTGTTTTAAAGGTGAAAAAAACATAGTAAGGGCCTTTTTGGCAATTAGTACCAACACAGTGGTGCTTGGTGTACCTAGAACCCCCAAACTTCTGATATCATTAAACTTGAACTACTAAGCAAACAATACAGTCCATACTGTAGAGTGTCTCTTAAACCAGAATCTTAAACCTTAAAGCCACATGATGCCAAATTAAGGATGATGGGAAGGATTAAGCACACTATGACCAACCAAATGAATAAATACCAGCCAGAGCCAAAGGACAGAGC
>JAQMYI010000034.1:35487156-35509638 GCA_030014275.1 Clariallabes melas | reverse complement strand
TTATAAAAAATATTCCCATTCCACCAGTGTTTGACTGATGGCACTTAGTCAGTAATGTAGATTTTATCTCATTATACAACTGAACACTCGAGAGTTAAGGGCCTTGCTCAAGGGCCCAACAACTAGGTGGTGCTAGAGATTAAACCTGAGACCATTCAGAGCAGAAGCCAAACACATTAGTACTACTGAATTAACCCTGCCCTGCCACATGATTATAAAACCTGGTGACTACAAATAATATAATAAATCTTCACATCACTTATGCAGGTACGTAGCCCTGAGCTCAAAATGACAATATCTCATCTGAAACTCTCTCTCTCTCTCTCTCAAACATTGCACTTCTTCCACTTTTCATACTCCTTCACTGGCAGACATTTCCTGTGTCTTTCTGCTGGAACTGGAACCTCATTAGTGCCAATGTCTCTGTGTGTGTGATGGAGAAAGAAGCCAGGCTTTACCACCGTCATCACTGTGATCTGTCTCTGGAGGCCCATTCAAGGGAACCTATGATCTCCTGACCTGCAGCTCAGCAGAAGGAGCTGATACTAATGAGATCTTTCACCTAGAGGAAGCACAGAATGGCTCGACAATCTCTAAGGTAATGTTTTAGACACGCTCTGGTGTCCTTAGTGTTTGAAGGTGTTTTGTCCGGAAAACAATGTTTAAAGTCGGATGGAGAGAGAAGCGAGTATCTCTTAATATTTTCATGGGGAGACAGTGATGTGGGACCTGGCAATAAGAGTGTCTCAAGGGGTCTCTTTTAGCCCGAGCAGACAGACTGATTGTGTGAAATCTTCAGGTATTTTCCTGCCTAACACACAGCAGCAGTAATTTACAGCAGCTTTAAACTAGGACATAAAACCAGGAGCTTTTGTTGTAGCGATTTGCTTTAAATACAGTAGCATCACTTACTCTGGGGAATTTACAGTAATCATAAAACACAAGGATTCTCCCATACTAAGTATTCTAGATGATACAAGACACTACATCAAACTAGTTGCACTTACACTCTGACATAAATGAGCTGTAAATGTTTGTCAGTTTTATGCTAACTACTCTGGGTTAAATATTTGTGTATTTGCACTGATTCAGAGGAAACCGGGTCAAATGAGATAAGAAGACTCTAATGTGTTTACTCCAGGCCAAACTTCTGCAATCTAGTGGACTAACTGATAAGGATTCAGGTGAGGCGGTTGCCAGGTTGCTGGAGTTTGGTACCCAGAGAATAAATAAGAGACAATAACCATCTTCAGAAGTGTAACATTCCTTCAAATGATGATTGTGGTGAAGCTACTTCCAGTCTTTTTTACATAAAATACAAGATTGTCAAGGTTTCAGGTGTGTTAAACACTTTAAACACCTTCCAGTGTTTGGGGTAAATGTGTGAATGATCAAAAACAGGGATCATGGGGAGAGAGATGTATGATGGGAATCATAAAGAACAGATGATTGGACAATCTCCAATCATCTACGTTGTAAAGCAATACTGAAGACATCTAAAATACACAATCATCTCCTTTGAACAGTTGATATTGAGATGTATATCTGCTACTTCTGCTCTGTAAAGCTTCATAACGGCTCTAATCTGAGGTGCTGGTTGAGGTTAATTGGTGATTTCTGAGGCTGGTGACTCTAAATGAACGTCTCCTCTGGAGCAGAGGTCAGTTTTGGTCTTGTTTTCCTGGGAAGGTCTTCATGAGAGACAGTTTCATCATGGAGCTTGATGGTTTTTGCAAATCAACTGACTATTGTTGTTGTTGTTACTTAACTACTTGACACCATTTGTGTTATTTCACAGTTTTGAAAAAGTCTAGAAAGTAGAAAATATATTCAAACCTGTGCCCAAACTTTAGACAGGTACTAGAGGACTGAAAGAGCGTTTTAATCTGGTCTGACTACGTTTGACCCAACATGGAATAGCGACTCCTTCAGCAGGGCCCAGTGGCCTAATGGATAAGGCATCAGCCTCTGGAGCTGGAGATTGTGGGTTCGAGTCCCATCTGGGTCATGCATTTGCTACAGAGTAACAAGTAATCTTCTACATTATAGTTAACGAAATGGCAATAATGATTTCGTCATGATGAAGAGGTGAAGCATATGAGATACCACTGAGCATATGCTTAGAATGTGGTCCAGCTTTACATCAGATCACACCTACACAACAACGACTCACTGCTTAAATGCCTTTCATTGTATTATTAAAGTCTCAGCCATGAATCACGCATTGTGGGTTCAATGTCTGAACCAGGACGACAGGATAAAG
This sequence comes from Clariallabes melas, assembly GCA_030014275.1. Taxonomy (NCBI): domain Eukaryota; kingdom Metazoa; phylum Chordata; class Actinopteri; order Siluriformes; family Clariidae; genus Clariallabes; species Clariallabes melas. The sequence continues at coordinate 35,507,375 of JAQMYI010000034.1, read as the reverse complement.
ATTATCAAGCTCTTGAGATTTCTTCAGTTTGATCCAAAAAGCTTGAGCTGGTGCAGAGCAGTGTAGCACTGATCAGTCAGGAAAGTAAACTGAAGCTGGGGATTGTGTGTTTGAGTCTCACCGGGGCTTCGTATGGATAGAGATGCAAACAGGGAAGCTATGAAACATCAGGGTCTCTTTTCTTCTGCCTGAGTTGGTGCAGAAGAGTGTGGCACAGATCAGTCAGGAAAGTAAATTCGTGAGCCTCTGAAGCTGGGGATTGTGTGTTTGAGTCTCACCAGGGCTTTATACGGATAAAGACATGAACAGGGAAACTGAGCAAAGTCATTTTCTAGTGACAGACTGACACGACACAGACTTCTAAAGCATTCTTGTGTGATTGCAGAAGCACCAGTTAATGTGGGACCAGTAAGCTGGGGGACATAGTTAGTAATACAAGCAGGGCCCTGTGGCCTAATGGATAAGGCATCAGCCTCCGGAGCTGGGGATTGTGGGTTCAAGTCCCACCAGGGTCGGTTCTTTAACTCAAACCTACAAATACCACCATTGCATGGGGACAAAAAGACAACAAAGGATGCATTGCTGAAAATACATCAGTTATCAGCTACCTACAGTCCACTACTTAATTTGCACCTATTATCACCTGCATGTGGTGGCGTAATGGAACAGCCATCAGCCTGTGATTACACTACAAAACTATCCCAGGTGGGCAAAGTACACAGACCCTGTACTTGAGTAAAAGTAGAGAGCTACCAGGTAAACTAGAACTCAAGTAAAAGTAGAAGTCCTCAATTTACATGTGTACTTGTGTTAAAGTGCAAAAGTATTCACCTTCAAATTTACTTAAGTATCAAAAGTACTTCACAGTAAAAAATCTCTCTCTCTCTCTGCTTCCCAATGGTGAAACAACTCCACTTCTTAATTCAAACAATTATAACATTGTTAAACATGGAAATGCAATTACATATCATTTTCAGCCGGTGCGAAATTCCTTCTTCAAACACTATACACTATGGTTATGTAATGAAACCCTTGGCAGAAATGTAGTGAAGTAAAAGTACAGATATTTGCTGTAAGATGTAGTGGAATAAAATTATAAAAGGTATCCTGTAATAAAACTACTCAAGGAAAGTACAGATACGTAAAATATGTACTTAATTACATTAACAAAGCAATGAAGTGGAGTTGTTTCACCATTGGGAAGCAGAGAGAGAGAGAGAGAGAGAGAGAGATTTTTTACTGTGAAGTACTTTTGATACTTAAGTAAATTTGAAGGTGAATACTTTTGTTTGTTTCCTTTCACCACTGATTCCAGGGGATTCACACATTACCAGTTTGGGAATGCCAATGGGGCCAATTTGCATGTCTTTGGACTGTGGGGGGAAACCTGAGTATCTGGAGAAAACCCACCAAGCACAGGGAGAACATGCAAACGCTACACACACAGACCCGTGGCAGGACTTGAACCCTTAACCCTGGAGGTAATGACCACTACACTACCGTACCACTTGGGTACACCAATCCACAAAAACCACCACCAGCTATTCCTATGCTTTTGGGTTAAACATGTATTTTCCTTTCCTTTTTGGGCACTTGGTCATTTCTCACCCAACAGATCACCCTCTCCATGACATTAAGACTCGCAGAGACATCTGCTGCTTATGCTACATAACATTTGGAGGAAAGCGCTAACTGCTGCCTTCCACATGCACGAGCTCATGAAGCAACATTCACTGATTACTGATTAAAAGCCTTGTTTTAGAGACCATGTGCAGCAGTTTTGTTGTCTCGGATTCCCAGCCATGGTGCTGGTGATGGTGTAGTCTAGATGAATCACTTACTGTATGTTCAATTTCTGAACCAGGATGACAGGAGAAAGATCATCAGGCTCTTTTTACTTCTGTCTGATCCGAAAAGCCTGAGTTGGTGCAGAAGAGTGTAGCACTAATCAGTCAGGAAAGTAAATTCGTGATCCTCTGAAGCTGGGGATTGTGTGTTTGAGTCTCACCAGGGATTTATACGGATAAAGACATGAACAGGGAAGCTGAGCAAAGTCATTTTCCAGTGACAGACTGACACAACACAGACATCTAAAGCATTCTTGTGTGATTGGAGAACCACAGGTTAAGGTGGGACCAGTAAACTGGGGGACATATTAGGTAACACAAGCAGGGCTCTGTGGCCTAATGGATAAGGCATCAGCCTCCGGAGCTGGGGATTGTGGGTTCAAGTCCCACCAGGGTCGGTTCTTTAACTTGATTCTAGAAAAATACCACAATTACATGGCGACAAAAAGACAACAAAGTTGAAGATACATCGGTTATCAGCTACCTACAGTATTAAATAATAAGGATTAAGGATTCACCTGCATGTGATGGTATAATGGAACAGCCATCAGCCTGTATGATTACACTACTAATGCATAATAAAAACCTATCCCAGGTGGGCAAAGTACACAGACCCTGTACTTGAGTAAAGGCATAGAGCTACCAGGTAAACTATAACTCAAGTAAAAGTAGAAGTCCTCAATTTACATGTGTACTTGTGTTAAAGTGCAAAATTATTCAACTTCAAATTTACTTAAGTATCACAAGTACTTCACAGTAAAAACTCTCTCTGCTTCCCAACTGTGAAACAACTCCGCTTCTTAATTCAAACAACTATAACATTAGCCAGATAAATAGATGGATAGATCATTTATTGATGGATCTTATTAAACATTACAATGGAAATGCAGTTACGTATCATTTTCAGCAGGTGCGAAATTCACGCTTCGAATACTATACACTCTGGTAATGTAGAAATGTAGTGAAGTAAAAGTACAGATATTTGCTGTAAGATGTAGTGCAATAAAATGATAAAAAAGTATCCTGTAATAAAACTACTCAAGGAAAGTACAGATTGATAAACTATGTACATAATTACAGTAACAAAGCAAACATACTTGTTTCCTTTCACCACTGATTCCAGGGGATTCACACATTACCAGTTTGGGAATGCCAATGGCCACAATCTGCTTGTCTTTGGGGAAACCTGAGTACCTGGAGGAAACCCACCAAACATGGGGAGAACATGGCATTCCGTGGCAGGACTTGAACCCTTAACCCTGGAGGTGATGACCACTACACTACCATGCTACTTGTGTACACGAATCCACAAAGGCTTAGAAACCACAGCCAGCTACAGTATGGTCCTCCTCTGCTTTTGGGTTAAACATGTATTTTCTTGTCCTTTTTGGGTACCCGGTCATTTCTGACTCGACAGATCACTCTCTCCATGACATGAAGGCTCGCACATTTCCACAGAGACATCTGCTGCTCATGCTACATCACACTCGGAGGAAAGCGCTAACTGCTGCCTTCCATATGCACGAGCTCATGAAGCAACATTCACTGATTACTGATTAAAAGCCTTGTTTTAGAGACCATGTGCAGTTTTGTTGTCTCAGATTTCCAGCCATGGTGCTGGTGCTGGTGTTGTCTAGATTCGAACACTGCTGAAAATACTTTTGAGCAAATCTATGAAAAATATTTAATGAAACAATGAGACACAAATATTCCTGTTTTAATTTGGTGATTTTTATTGCTATGCATCCAGGGTCGTGAAACTAAGAGGATCAGAGAGGTGATCAGGTGTGACAGAGCAGTGGAATCATGACGAGGTTATATTAATACACCGAGCACAAAGTGTTCTGATTTGCTCGAGGTCTTTCTGTTTTTAAATGAAACCTTATGGAAGAATGAAGAATAAACAGATTTTAATATTTAAACTGTTTAAAGAGAAAAAGATAAGGTGAGGATAAATTCCCCATATCTTTAGTGAGAGAAGCAATAAGCCATAAAGAATGACATGTCCAGGTGACGTGTGTCCACACCACCACATTCTTTCCCACTTTCATATCAAACATCTCTGACTGTGTCATTTGACATCCAAAGCATTTCAGGCATTTTACTCTCAGACGCCTCCTGCTTCTTAACCATCAGTCTATAATAAAACTTTCCACATGCTCGATCTGCTCTCTTCACCCCTCCGGTTCTCTCTCTCTCTCTCTGTCTCTCTCTTTCATCCTCCCTCTCTCACTGACCTTCTCCTCCAGTTTTATAGATAATCTGATTTAAAGTAAAGATGACTGAATGTCCATACAAGGCCTTATTTCGAGAGGAGAAAAACAACAACAAAGCGTTCGTTCGCATTCAGATGGAAAATCAGCAGTTCCACTCTTCTTCATAACCTCCATCATACAGTATATACTTTATTACATTTCTGACGCTGTCGCAATACATCAATTTCACGTTTGATTCAGTTTGGTTTATTATAAAGTCTGGCTGTATTCGGTGTTTTACGGCATCATTTGTATCTTTCACCTGGTGAATTTTCTGCACATTTTAACAATACACGGCCGTTAAAGTCAAATTATGGAAAAGAGTAAATGAACTGCATTCAGGGTGAAACACACCTACAGTACTAAAGCAGGGGTAGTTAGTTAAAATTAATGCCGATCCTTTTAGTATTTTCCAGGAAAAGTATTGAACATGTCTAGGAACTGACACAAGTGAAGATATCTTTAATTTAATCTGATTTATCTGCAAATTTATCTGCAATTTTAACTTCAACAGTTAACAGTTAAATTTTAAATTTAACAGAGATTTTTTTTTACTGTTTTTAAGTTTTGCATTTTTTTGTCCTGTTGGCAGATGATTTAATAATTTTCAGCATTAATTTCTAAAAAGAAGCAAAATGATCTACCAAAAGAATAAATAAAAATTAAATCTGTGCAGAAGATGGTTTAATAAACTAAAATTTGGTCTTTCTCTACATTCAACTACTTTCAGGATATTTGTAGTTGTAAAGATTGATTTTGTGTGTAAAAATTTAATATAGAAAAATTTAAACTGTGGGAAAAAGATAAATGTGGGAAAAATATCTCAAATATAGATAAATGTGTTGTCAATTTCTTATTATTAGATTACACCAAACCAAATATAAGATTATTAAAACTAATTCTAGAGAAATATTTAGCTAGTTTTAAGCATTTAGTTATTGAAAGGAGCAAAGTGATCACCCAATAGAACAAGAATTTATGCTTAAAGACATAAGATACATATAAAAGACATATATTAATACGCCTAATGATCTTTCATTTGTTTTGTTTCTTATATTAAGAAATTGTAAATAAATTTGCCTAAATTTAATATAGTTTTGCTTGCTAACATGATTTTTGTACAGTTTACACATACTGACTGATTGACTGACAAACATTCAATTACTTTACAACTTCTTTTGAGAAATAAATACCTAAAATAAGATTAAATACTTAAATCTCTACAAATACTGAAAATAAATAAGTATTTCCATTTCTTTATATTCGGCTTTCAAAGTGAAGGACTTTCTTGGATATTTAATGTAGTCTTGAGGTTCTCCAGGCTTCCTAAAGGACTTTTTGTCTCTCATGAGCAGTTTCAGTAGAATGTGTTATTACGCCACCCAGTGACCCATAAATCATTTAAACATTAAAAAAAAACATCTAAGTTCATGCCTGACCCAGTGAGAAACAGGTGCAGTTGATGACAGATGATCAGTCCGGTGATTAGGATGATTAGCTGATGCTGAATGCTGAGTGGCTGGAACAGACGAGAGGGGAAATGAGGATTTTAAACTGTATCTTCAAGCACCTGTCGCAGTTTAACATTTGTTCCAATTTCTTTAATTTAATCTACTCAATTTAATATGAAGAAATGAGGAGGGTCAAGACTTTTGCACAATCCTGTATTTCATGTGCTAAAATTCATCAAATAGATTAAGAGAAAGCTAGATGAGTATATAACGAGTTCTCACTCATCTGTTTTTGGTTAATATGTTTACACCTGAAAGATAGCCAATAGAAAATGAAAGGGGGTGGGGCTTCCAAAGTGTCACTTAGTGTCAGTTACAGAAAAAGTGTGAAGGTTGTCGGGTCTGTAGGTCCGTCTCTTTAGAGTAGATAAAACCCACAACACAATGTGCTATTGCTGAACAAAGCTTGCACTTGTTGCTTTTTCTGTAATCAGTGTTTGGAAGAACATGTGGTGTGTAGATGCTACATAATCAGCTGGATAATGACAATCATGTCCTATGTCTTTGGACTTTGGGAGGAAACCAGAGGAAACCCAAAAAAGCACAGGGAGAACATGCAAACTCGGGTTCAGTGAGTGAGCCGAGCTGAGGGGTTTTACCCGAGCTGAACCTCTGTAGAGATGCCTGAGCGAGTTGTGCACAGCTGGCTGCTCTCCCACGCACTGCTGGAGCAAATGTTTTTCCATAAGGAATTCAATCAGTCAGCTAGATAAGTTCATAATTAGAGAGGAACATGATGGTCGCCTGACCTCCCGAGCGTGCTTTACGTTATATCACCAACGGGGGGAAATATGTTAACATGATCGGCAGAAAAATATTCACAAAGGGTTTTGATAGAATCATTACATTTTAATAATGTGCTCTATGAAGTGATAGAATGCAATAACACACTATATTAAATATATTATTTGATCAAGTAAATTATTACCCTTAACAGAAACAATTTATATGAAGCATCTGACATTTTTGCGAAGCAGTGGTTAACATATAAATAATATAAAACTCATGTAGTGAAATAATTAACAACGCTGTGATGTGATGAAGCAGACGTATTGCGCAGAGTTATAATTAACACCTAAGTTAATTATACTACATGTTGCTATAGAAACCATAACGTACTGTATCAGAACAAGTGCATGTTCTGTTTTTGAGACACAAGATTAAAGCATGATATTGTTTAGAGCTTTATGTGAAATGGGCTTAGATCTGACGTCCAGAGAGAAGCAAACAGCCATGGTTTAATGTCCCTGCAGATGACGATGGAACACCATGCCACGTCCTGAAGTCTAACTCGCTCTGACTCACTGCACCGTCCTAAACCCGGCCCTCCATTTAGGATGAGGCCTAGATCATCAGCGCTCCACTGCACCACATAACAACCGGGAGTGAGGAACACTGAGAGGAATTAGACATGACAAGGATGGAGGAATAAGGTGTAGGGTGAAGAAGTCAGAGCCGTACACTGAGATCGGCTCCATGCACCATTTCACACAAGCATGTGTGCTCACGTCTCACCTTTTCATTACAGGCGCATTTGTGTTAAAGTGGCCATCTTCTCTCATTTGATTCGGTGTCAACCTGCTGTACCTGACATTCACCATCTGATATGTCCACAGTCAGTAAGTTTCCTTATGTTTATACAGGATTTAGCATTTCAGTCCATAATATCACTCTCAGACAGATAGACAGAGATACAGAGAGGAGACAGACAGACAGACAGACACACACGGACAGACAGACAGATAGATAGATAGATAGATAGATAGATAGATAGATAGATAGATAGATAGAGATTATGAATAAACAGACTGACAGATGGACACAGATAGAATGAAAGGTAAACAGATGGACACAGATAGGTAGAGAAACAGTCACGCAGATTGACAGACAGGCAGATATGCAGACAGATAGATGGACACAGATAAATAGACAGATACTAAAAGACGGACTAATAGACAGATGGAACCTAAAATGCTCCGAACTAAAGAAACTGCACCAGACAGCCAACTGCTCCAAGTAGGAATTTCAAGCTTTGGTGAAACGCATTGTTTAACATACATGTGTATATCGCTTTATCCTGTATTCAGGGTCATGGGGGGCCTGGAGCCTATCCCAGGGGGCTCGGTTGACGAGGCAAGGTACACCCTGGACAGGGTGCCAATCCATTGCAGGGCACACATACATACAATGGGCAATTTGGGAACGCCAATTAGCCTAATCTGCATGTCTTTGGACAAACCCACCAAGAATGGGGAGAACATGCAAACTCCATGCACATAGAGACGGGAATTGAACCCAGACCCTGGAGGTGCGAGGCGACAGTGCTAACCACTTCACCACCGTGCCTCCCACCAACCTGATCCAGTAAAGCAATAATTAGGTCTGCTGATTACATAGATGTAGTATAAAATGATTAGATTAGATCTAAACACAAGAATAATATTGTAACTGTAATATACAGTACTTAAATGTTTTATTTCTCTGTTCTATCTCACTATTATTATCTCACAAGCGTCTCCCAGGCGTACATCAAGGGGCCACATCAAGGGGCCACTGCTTTTATTTCTCTCTGTTTGTCCTTGTTGCCCCTCCTGTTTCTTTCTCACACAGTAGTTTGTCTTTGTTTATTTGTGTGTATGTGTGTATGTGTGTGTGGTGTAGTGGGCAAGAAAATCTGCCACTTTCCTGGCCACACCCGCAGAGATCAAGACTCTAAATGTCAGCTTCACTTTCATCAGTTTATCAGTCTGCGGTTTACTGATAATTCACTTGCTCTGACAAAACACACACACACACACACACTGAAAGAGGAAATCAGTGCACAATTGTAAAAGGAAAAATCACACATTTTCACATTTTTCCCTCTCTTCTCACACAGTCTCACACACTTATCAGAACAAAGCATTCCCACAAGGCCAGTGATCAGTTTCCAAAAAAAAAATAGACTTTCTCCTGTCTTTATTCTTCCCTTACACACTTTCGCAGGCTTTTCTTTGCAGGAACGAGTCAAAGGTTATAGTTTCTATTTATTACACACAGCATTCATTACAGTCCTCACAAAGGGAGAAAAACACTTAGACATGCATTCAACATTTTAATAATCAGTTTATAGATACACATTCTCTCTCTCTCTCTCTCTCTCTCTCTCTCTCTCACACACACACTTTTGTTTATGGGGTCCAATAAAAGCTCCCCACAAGGCCCTTTGACAATGTGGTAAAGAAAATGGTTTAGAATAAAAAGAATGTGGCTTTTCGGTTATACATTATGGTCCTCACAAGGTCCTGACCACATAGACATTTCCTTGAAACACCCCCTCCGGTCTCTCTGACAGGCCTGCGTATCCTCAGGTATGGAGATTACTGTTCCCTCTTATCTCTCACATACCACAGTGAGAACCTTCCAACCTTCTAAACCCTGCACTCGGTGCCGAGCAGCCATGCAGAGCCCAGTCTTCCTCCACAGGTCGCCGAGTGCTGCTGGAAAATAACACACTCTGGCACAGCAGATTCATACTGTGAGGTCACATGTAGCTCTGTCATGACCTGCGGAGGCTGTGAATTAGATCCGAGACAACTGCATGTCTATAGATTAATACTTATAGAAAGATTTCTCTTGGTTTTCCGCATATGAATTATATTCTAGTATAAAAGCATATATCCTCTCAAACTGCTGTTTATTTATCATTTGATTTTATTTCCGTCAATTTTTTCTCTCTCCTCTCTTCCCCCAACAGACTTTTCACAGATGATTTTACAGAAAGAAAATATTTTGTATTTTTCTTTTACAAACCAGAAATGTTTTTAATTAAATATATAGGGGTCAAGATTGTGCATCCTTTTTTCAGCACATCCTTTTTGCTTTATGTTGCCTAGCAACATAAGGAATTGAAGTTTAATTCACTTTAACCAACTATACAAACATGACTGAGCAAAAGAAAATATTGGTTGTATGGTTTTCAGTTGTTTGCATCTCAAAAAAAAAAAAAAATAAAATAAATATATATATATATATATATATATATATAAGATAAAATAAAGAAAAAATAATAATACCAACATTTGGTGAGTTCAAATTTTTTGCAAAGTCATACCCATATTTCAGTAGCTTCGAAATCAACATTTTAGTAATTTTAGTAAGATCAAGTAAGTATAACTTTGGCTCTACCTGACAAATCTAAAAACCCACGTGCACAGTTTGATGTCTGAAGTCTCCCCCATCGACCCCACCAGAAGAACAGGTACAACCCTTTTTTTTCATTGGTTATTGTCCAATGCTGTGTTGCCTGCATGGGTTCATACAGCTTGAGTTTTAGGGTTAAAATGTATTAAAAATCAGATTTTAAAAATGACTCCTGGTTCTTGGATAATGTCAAGTGCACCATCATGTTTGGAACCAAAAGTGCACTAAACTGTACCTGCACTTGTCATGGTGGACAGGGTGATATCTGTTCCAATGAAATGTTGATAAGGTTAATATTTTTTCATATGCACTACTACACCTCTCTACTTAAGGGAATATATAGGATATAAGGGTACACTTGATGCTACAACCTCAGTCATAAAGACTGGTTCAGTTGGTGCTCTTTATTTCTGAAAGCATGTATAACAACTACCTGGACCAGGTTGTGTCTGCTTCTTGTTTAGATGCAGTTTTAAAATGTTTTTAAGTTCTTTCTTGTAAGTTTTTTTAATACTCCTGGCTGGCTCACCACTGTCAGATTCATATATAAGAGAAAAAAGACTTACTTGAATAAAGAGTGAAGCATTGTTCAGGGTTGGGGTTGTTTCTTTATTCACAGAGATGCTTAAAGTAAGCATGTGAAAAGTGCATTTATTCACACCTGACCTTGACGTTCTCTGTGCATGCTCGCTGGGAGAGACAGATGGGCAGAGAATTCGAAACACTGAGCAGGAGAAGCAAGGCAGCCAAACAAGACTAAAGAGTCTTCAGCACTTCAGTACAAATACAAAAGGGATGTACAGTCATTTAAACTAAAATAATACCTCTCTGTTCTACACTGAGAACCCTCATTATGTACAAACGACTAGAGAAACATCAGTGCATTTAAAGGATTTAGAGAATGTATTTAAACAATATGATGTCATTATTTTCCCTGATAAGACACAAGAAAGAGACACAAGTGTTGCCGAACACTTATTTCAGCTTGAAATTGATTTGTGTCAGTTTCAAGAGTTGTATTCCACTCTGACCTCAGCAACATGCCATAAAGTTAGGTCCTGTTCTGACTTACATAATAGCAGCTATAAACAGCAAGAGAATAGAAATATCTGTTCATGAAGAGTAAGATACTGTTTTAACTTTAATAGTGTGTTAGTGTTAAACACCGTAAACAGTAGGACTGATAAGATTTAATATTGAGTTTCCAACTCAATAAACTCCTGTGGACAAACTTAAAATTAAGTAAATAAGACATTATGAAAACAAATATTTTATGCATAACAAATATAGACAAATATATAATGTGAATTAAATTACAGAATAATCAAAGATGCTTGAAATTTTTAGTTATTATTATTATTATCATCATTATGAAATGCTCATAACCTGAATTCAATTCTGCTTATTATTCTGAAAGATTATGTACTCTTGATTATTTCTACAATGTTACATTTTATTGCAGAGGCTTTTTATTGAATTCCTGTAGTTTTTTATTTTATTTTAAAAGGTCATTTGTCATTGCCTTTTATTTCATTATGACATTTTCCATTGTGTCCAATTCAGTTCATAATCAGAATGGCTTGGCCTGTCAATCAAGGCCGTCTGGGTGGTGACACGTGTGTCAACGTGCTCAAGTAGGTGATTCTAGAGTCTGTTGGAGCCCTAGGCAAACATTTGCAGGGGGCATCTTCAACCAGCATTAATCACCATTATCATGAAAATAATACATAAACTTGTCAGCCCTCAGCGGTCCCCCTACTGGCCTGGGGCCCAAGCACTTGACTACATTTCCTGTTGACAAGCAGCGCCTCCAGGTGCTCAATTGATTTTATCAAAAAATGACAGAATTTAAGCTAACATATAGAAGAACGTTGATCACCCCTAGCATTATAAAGCATCTCCCAAACAGCTAAAGACAGCACCTGCTGGTTAATTATTCCTTTAGCTGGTCTTGTGAAAGGGTTCCCATCCAAATATTATATCCGGTTTTACTCCGGATGCCCTTCCTGAGGCAACCCTCCCATTTTTATCCAGGCTTGGGACTGGCAGTAAGGATACCCTGCATCCTGGTGGCTGGGTTTAGGGCATTGGCTAGGAATTGAGCCCATGCTTTCAGCATGGCAGGTGAGAAGCCCACCACTGAGCCACCAATGGCCCGAGTCATTGTTTCTCAAAGTGTAGCCAAGGTCCTCTGGTGGATAATAAAGCTACACTAGGTGGATTGCAAGAGGTCATTGGATAAGAATTAAAACTTTAAAAAAATGTTTTAAAAAAGATTGGATATCCAATATTCCAATTGGACTTAAATTAATTCAAATTCATACTATATCTTAGTCCCATTTGTTGATTAGAGTTGTGATTAGAGGTTTGAGTGAGCTGCAAATGACTTTCAGATTTTATACTGGGCCTTGGCGTTCTTAATTATGGGAATAAATCAATTTAATAATTATACCCTAAATTAATTCTGTCTATTTGATTGCCTAATATTAGCACGGCTGCAGAACATTTACTCCAGTTTACCAACTGCATTCACAGGATTCTGTTAATGGATCAGGTGTTTCTGAGCTGAACTTTATTGTGTCCCTTTGCTTGCTTCAGGAAATTCCAGGAAGGCCATCTTCACCTTCTTAACCCTTAAAACCCAATTGGCACGGATCAATGCCAGTAATACAACACTGGTCTATGGCTGATTAAGTCCTCCTGTTGTGTTTGATGGGTGAATGTACATTTGACTGATACTGGAACATGGGAATGACATCACAAAAATGCAGACAATGCTCATATTATTATGATTAATGGTCATGGAACAACCGAAACAACCATAAAAACACAGGATCATCTGCATTATTTCTTTGCGTATGTGACCCATTTAAATTTCTTTACTCCGTCATTGTATAGGTGGTTAAAATGAAATAAATTTCAATTGATCATATTGCCTGCTGAAAAAAGGATGTCACTCTATATTGTACAATCCTGAGCTCATATACATTTATATAACATTGCAATGTAAAAAAAATGACTTTCATGTATATAATATATTATTATTATTGTTTTATAATTTTTATTTACAGGTGCTTCTGTGTGTTTACATGAACTTGCTGTCATGTAACTTGTCATCATGTTACCAAGAAACCAGAACGGACAAAGTTCTGCATCTTTACCAGTGTGAAAAACTAGTCAAATTAAATCTTATTATTAGCCCTAATTTATGTCACGAGTGAGGTATACAAGTGCCTGAGAATAAACTGTTACTATAGAAATATCAACATGTCAGAATGAGTGCATTAATGTAAATCATTTATGTTAAAGCCCGAGCTACTGTCAGAGCTGCTGGAGAATAAAATGAATCAACTTTTTTGATGATTAACACAGGATTATTATTGGAGTTATAATGAACTCCAGGGGGTCAGAGGTAGCTCAGTGGTCAAGGCATAGGACTACAGTTTGGAAGGTCCCGGGTTCAAACCCCATCATACTACCACTGTTGGGCTTTTGAGCAAGACTCTGGATAAGGGTGTCTGTTAAATGTAGTTATATTTTTATAAGAGAGTCACAAATTAAAATATAAATATACTCCAGTCCTCTGTCATTCCCTCTGTAATTATATTATAAACATTCCATAGTTAACACAGAGTAAAAATAAAAGTTATCCCTCACTGTAAAACAACATTCTGTAGCTCGTCAAACATGTTCCAGATGTTTCACCTGAAGTACTATATTATTTATTAACGTGCTTACTTTTTATTCCGTTTATGTTGTGGAATGTCCATGACACAAGCTAATCTGTGTAATCCTGATATCCTGGAAATCAGACTGAATCATTATTTTAATGCATTTGTTTGGGGAACAACAAAAAAATAAAAAAAACCTTGTAAAAAGTTTTATTTCGTGTTTTCAGAATCATCTCTGATTTCCTTAAGCTTCGGGAAAAGCTTTAACATATTCTGTCAAAGTGCTGTAAATTAATTTCACACCACCCACACACACACAAACCAAAACAAAAAAAAATCTGCTCCAAAACAAATAAAGAAAGTGTGATTCTGCTGCAGTCACAGCTTCTGACAGGCAACATCTGCACCCAGATATTCTTAGTTAAAGTAGTGAAGTAGTAACACTCTGTTTTCGGGAAGCGATAAGGAGAAAAGGCATAAACATCTGATCGCATTAGCATAGCATTTTTTTTTCTAGCAAAACAGTAAGGCTATAAAGATTATATTTTTTATTTACAATTGTTTAATTGTATCTCACTACTCAATATCTAACGAGCAATTAAACATTCCAATAATGAGTTCTACACAAAAGGTAAGACATTTGATCTCTTTTTGTCCTTTCTCTCTTAGCGTGTCAGGGTAAGAAGGGAAGCACATGAAGCGATGCACCATCATGTATAGTGTCCACTGTACACGTCCTCTGGAGACAGTGTTATGATCTGGGGTTGATCAGTTACTCAGGTCTAGACTCAGTAATGTTATGGGGCAATAAAATGAAGTCAGCTGACCACCTGAATGTACTGAATCACCAGGTTATCACATCTATAGGAGGATTTTCTTCTTCCCTGATGACTGTAACTCTGATGAACATCTTTGGGTTCTGCTTGAGAAGACTTTACAGTTCAACAGGCCAAAAGTGAATACAACTCCGGGAAGGAACAAATGTTGTAAACTTGCATAAGGATGCTGAAACCGCGTTGTAATCAGTGTGAACTTTGTTCACCTCAAGCAATAAGAATTCTGGGTAATTTCTGTGTACGGGAAGCACTCATGGTTTAACCGTACTGTGTCGTAAATCCTGCTTTCGTGTAGGTCTAGAATGATAGCGGTCCGTTTCTTGCACAGCCAATGAGACACAGGTGTAGAACTTTTTACCGTCTGCACATCCCTGAGGACCGGTTTTTGGAAACCTTATAATTAAAATAAGTTTTAAATCTTCTTAATACTACACTGCAGCAGGTTTGTGATTCTGTCGTTGTTTGTTTGTTTGTTTTTTATTTCCTCCTCCAAGGGCCTCAGGTCGTGGTGAGTGTGTACGGACCAGACACGTTTGGGAACGACGTGGTCCGGGGTTACGGAGCCGTGCATGTCCCCTTCACCCCCGGGAAGTGAGTGGACGTCATGCAGAATTCACTTCTCGACTAATTTATCGTTTGTGAAATCAATCGCTGTAATATCGGCCCGATGACACACACGCTGTGATGTACAAGTGAACCGTGATTAACTGCAGTTTGACATGTGTTTTGATGAATCATGGTGATGAGCCAACATCCAGAGCATGAAGATCATGAGCAAAGTCACATCACAGAGTTAACAACGTCTTTAATATACAGGGTGTCCCAAAAGAATTTGACATCATGAGAATTATGGAAATCTGAGTAACTTCATGTCGTAGGCAAACGAAATTAAATAGGCTTCATGTTGAAAAATCAATGATTTTTTAAATCAAAATTCTGACAACATATTAAGACGGATAAAGAATTTATAACCGATTTCACAAAGCTTCAGAAATGTACAGTATAGTCAGTACTGTAACACGGGGATTTTCATTCCTCCAAATGCCGACATTTTGCTTGTTGCCTCATCACTGAAAACAAGATGCTTTTCGAACTCATCTTCAAATTCCTGTTGCATAGCAACACAAAAATTAAACATAAAACATTAAATCGAGTTAGTTTTTACACATCTGAATAAAATTTGAGATCATTTGAGCGAGAACTTGGCGATGTCGCTAGACTACAAAATGATGTCAAATGTTTTGGGACACGCTGTATTTAATTTCTATAAGACGATGAATTTTTGTTCCAGACACACGAGGACAATCCCGATGTTTGTTCCCGAGTCGACATCAAGGCTGCAGAGATTCACAAGGTAGGAGAACCGGAGTGGGTTTGAGCTACACGCTACTCTTCAGATGTATTTTCAAGCGAGTTTTTTTTTTTTTTTTTTTAAATGTCCCAAGAAATTCTACATCGATTGAAATATGACTGAGTAACTCCATGTCGTAGGCAAACGAAATTAAATAGGCTTCATGTTTTCAATGTTTCAATGAAAGACTTGTAGATGCATTTAGAATTTATAACGAGGTTGATGCTGTTATTAAAGCAAAAAGAGGTCGTAACCGAACACTAACAAATCTAACTTGTGCACTGTTCTGGGTTTCAGTCGTGTTCCTCTGCTGATTATAGAACATCGTTAGTCTTTCAGCTGCTCCCGTCGTCCCAGGTTTTACACCGGATGCTCTTCCTGACACAAACTTCTCATCGTACATGGGTTTAGGACCGGCACTGCGTCCGGTGGCTGGGGTTTGGGCCGTCGAGTGGGAATTGAACCCGCAGCCTGATGTGTTGCAGACGAGAAACACGTTTGTTCATGAGCGATCTCAGACTTCTGCTAAAGGCGTTAGTGCACAAAGTCAGTTACACTCAGAAAAGACGAAGCTAATAAGACATTTATTGCGGGTTTAAAAAAAAAAAAAAAAAGTTAACACAGGACGTCCCAGAAGTCTCCCTACAGAATGGACACAATTCAGCACCAACACCAGATGTGTTCGGATAAGATCAGCGTGAGTCTGAGAAACAGCTGCGTCTATACTAGGAAATGTCAGAGGAAATGGTTCTTTGGAAATGAAGTTATTGCTAAAAAAAAAAAAAAAAGAAAAAGTGCATTTTTCCCCCCAATGTCGGGAGACTTTCAGGATGTGCTGTAGTGTGTTAAAGTGTAATCTGATCCCTTTGGCTCGTCTTAGTTAAGCAAATTTCCCACCCACTGCTATTTTATAGTAGTCATTTTTAAAGTAGTTTTTTTTGCTGTCCGTACATCATTTTCTATTTGAAACCCAGCTGTGTGAAAAGTTCAAAACCGACAATAAAGTCTTAATGGTGAAAATGTTTTTCTTTCACTTTCTTACTGACTGGCTTGAGAATTTGAGCCTGGTGGTTAATTTATATCCGTCCATGCCTTAAATAAGACTTGACGTAAACACGCCATTTGGGATACAAACCTTTAAAAGTGTAATAATAAAATAATTGCGAGCAACAATGAGCGGGCCCAAGCACCTGCTTAATGGCGGAAGGTGTTTGGGCCGGTCATCGTTTGTGTAGGATGTGTAGTGTGTTTTCACAACCTGTGGTCATGGAAAACACCAGTGAATGAACGCTGAATATATTTGTAGATAAACAATACAAGAGTTATCTCCCTGGACGATAAGGTATCAAATTCTTTCTCGTCCGTAGCTGGCTGATGGGCCGACGTCCTGAGTTCACAGACCCTAAAGTCATCGCTCAGGGCGAGGGAAGAGAAGGTAAGCTCTCGATGCAGAACATCCTACAGCACTTTCACCGTCGGCGTTTGCCGAGATGCGTTTACGAGCCGTGTTTCAATATTTGCAGTAACCAGGGTGCGCTCTCAAGGCTTCGTGACCATCCGGTTTAACATCGTTACCAAGGACATGAAGAAGCTGGGGTATGACGTCACGTCTACAGAGCAAACGCCGGCCGCTCAGCTGGAAGGAACCTGACGATACAACAACAACTTAAACCCCGTTTTATAAACGAACAGCACAATAGTTTAACACTAACAGCTTTTATTATAAGCATTACGTCGATTTAAATCTTCAAGCTGACATTTTGTATATCTTGTTACTTTTATATATTTGTAATAAATAAATAACTTCAGTTGTGTTTTTTGTTTTTTTACAACTAAAGTCAAATTAAATATCACCATCGCCGTTACGACTCAACAAAAAAAAAAGAAAAGAAAAAACTCCAATCCGATGTCAGTGATACAGTTTGTTTATTTCTTTTTTTTATCATTGCAGCTACAGGTCCTTGATCACTCGCTGCGATTTAGATGGCATTTAAAATTTCATGTGACTTTCCTACAAAAAGCATTACACAGAAATAAAAGATACAGAACAATATGTTACAATAGAACAAATGATAAATTATATTATACAGTTATAATGCCAACAAGGTTGAGCACATTCATAAAAAGCAGCCTGCTCCCAGTAACATGAGACAGTTTGGTAAATATACAGACATAACATGAGAAAGTAAAAAGGT
This sequence comes from Clariallabes melas, assembly GCA_030014275.1. Taxonomy (NCBI): domain Eukaryota; kingdom Metazoa; phylum Chordata; class Actinopteri; order Siluriformes; family Clariidae; genus Clariallabes; species Clariallabes melas. The sequence continues at coordinate 35,489,527 of JAQMYI010000034.1, read as the reverse complement.
GTTTATGCACGTTCATGAGGTTAGTGCGCCACAATATATGCATAATAAAAAGTACAAAGTAACAGAGAGGGGGGGGGGAGGGAAAAAAACAACAACAACTAAACAAAACAACATGAGTGATACACAGTGAGAAACAACAAATCGAGACTGAGCGAGACCTGATCTATCCGATCGGTGATAGAAATAACCCGGAGATTAGAGTTTGCATAACTTTTTTTTTTCCTCTCCATAATCAATTGTGTAATATTATCTGATGTTCATCAGCACGAAGTCCATCAAATGCATCATCATTTTAAAGCCGTCTTCTTCCCTCCCCTCCCCTCCCTCCACCCCACCCCGATCGCCTGAGGACGAACAAACGGAGGAGGAGTTTGTGAAGACAAACACACCCAGGCTCTGATAACACGCCAGCGCTCGGGCAAGTACTACCACAGAATCTCCAGTAGGGGTCACAAATAATAATAAAAAAAATAAAATAAAAAGGACAGATCGAGACAACTCGAATCAAGAACACTGATGATACTTTACTTGGGCTGAAAACAAACAAACAAACAAAAAAACTATTTCTAATAACAGATTGTGTTATTAAACAACAGGCGGTCTTTAATTAAAACAGAGAAAGCACTTTGGTAACTACATTTGGGCAGAATAATGGCAATCTCGCACTTATGTGGGGGATAAAAAAAAAAAAAATTAACCCTATACGCTAAGGTTTATAAATAATTCAATGTGAGCAAGTTCAAATTCGGTGTGCGTGAACATGTAGTGGACGTCCGACCTTGCGAAATGATATCCACATAAAAAAGCAGGTGTATAACGCGAGTTAAATAACCTGTACGTGAATACACACGTTCGTCTGATATGGACAAATGGACTACAGAGACGAAATCTTCGTCTACTTTTTCGAAGAATGACCCACTGCTACGTAGTAATGCTTCTATGGTAACCAACATCATAACTCGGGGGAGAAAAAAAAAAAGGCAAAGCACAAACAAAGGGGGGGAAAAAAAAACATGCACACACCCTGGCCTACTCAAGACAAGAAGAAATCCCCCACCAACCAAATAAACCATATGTAATGTGTTTTACGTCAGTTTTCCATACACACCATGGATTTGCTGCAATAAAAAGAAGCGCTGATAAATATTTCACTATTAAAAAAACTAAAGTATGATGTATAAACTGATTGCACTGGGGCTGAAAAAGGTGATTAGTTAAGATAATTAACAGTAGATATAGTTGAACCGTGAACTACATTCCCAATTCCCTTTGTTCTGTCCATCTTAAACGTATCTAAAACATGACCACAAGATCACCGAAGCTAGACTAAAACATTTCAGCATCTCTGAAAAGCTAGCCGACCGAATGCTAACCGTTAGTATCGATCTGCTCGATAATTAGCCATCAAGCAGATGGGATCCGTGAGGAGCCGTGTGAAGTGAAGAGTAATCTCTGCAGCAGTAATGAAGGAACCGTAAGGAACCCAAAGAAAAAAAAAACAAACAAACTTCAAAGTGTCACAGACAGGATTTCTATATACATTTATAAAACTCGAGCCATGGCATGATAAGGTTGCCGAACCCACGTGTTAAAAATCTCCTATGCTAAAGTGTGAAGAAGGTTCATCTTCCGACGAGTTAAAATTTTGAACCGGGCCGATGATGACGTGAAGGAAAAATCCTCCAAAAAAAAAAAAGAAAACCAGGTTGATCAGAGTCGAGCTAAGGTCTAACGGTGAGCCAACAGTCAAAAAACAAGAAAAAAAAAAAAAGAAAAAAAAAGGAGAGAGAGTGTGTGCAAAATCCCTGCTTAGAACATCAAAATTATTACCATGTAAACTGATAGTGTCCTCTAAAATTTGTCTACTTGTACTGTAAAATACACATAGTGTATATGCACCGGGTAGAACATATAGGCTGTTTTGATTAAAACGGGTTAGCTTTTTTTTTTTTTTTTAACCTTTTTTTTTTTTTTCGCTTCTTCTTGCAATTATACAGCTTTAAAATACTAAAAATTAGAAAATTAAACAAAGAGACCGAGAGTGAGCTTTAAGAGTTTTAAGCCTCCGTTAAGAAAACGAGCGATCGAAGCGAAGTTAAAAATCCGAACGCCTCCCGAGCGCAAAGGCCCTCTTTTCTTTCAGAAAGCGACTGTAGACTGGTGAGAGAAAAAGTCACACCGAGAGATAGAGAGAGACAGTAATCAATCGCTGGCAGTCCATTCGAGTAAATTTAGAAAAATAAAAATACCAATCACTCTATGGTACCTACCGCCGAAGACGGCGTCTCCTGCCAATGTAAAAACTGTAAACACCACTGCTACTCCAGAAAGTCTCAAAATAGCACATTGGTTTAGAGGGGGACGGGGACAC